>JANHGL010025669.1:63538-76941 GCA_024611195.1 Ceyx melanurus
GAGGTTGTGGAGTCTCCTGCTCTGGAGACATTCCAGCCCCCCCTGGATCTGTTCCTGGGTGACTTGGTCTAGGTGATTCTGCTCAGGCAGGGGGGTTGGACTAGATGATCTTCTAGCTCCCTTCCAACCCCTCACATTCTGTGATTCTGTGATTCTATGAATTGAATCAGCACTTTCCACAATGTGGTTGGTGGAAAAGATCACTAACAAATGCAATATATTTATGATTTATTTTATCCTCTGAAAATTCAGAAAGTCTTCCTGGATTCCAGCATTTTTTTTTTTTTGTGTGCTTTCTTCTTAGCTGTCCTTAGCCAGAAAAAGTAAATATAAATACACTGGCAAGCAAAAAGATATCACATTATTAAGAATTTTCCACTGATTAGTTGAGAATAAATAAAGTATAATAGAATATTCTGTAGTGATACTAGCGATTCCCCAAATTGATTTTAGTGTTCTAAAATTAATTTTTAAGAAACACCATACTGAGTATGATCTAGATCTAGCAAAATCAATAGAGCTCAACCTGCCAGCTGGGAACCTGACCAACAAAAGCAATGCTGGGGTAAATATTTACTCATCTACCTTCTTCACAGTTTTCTCCTTTGTATCCAGAGTTGCAGGCACAAGAGCCCATGATGCAAATGCCGCGTCCCCCGCACTGGGGATCGATGCACTGAGTTGCAGGCACATCACACTCAGTGCCCTTCCAGCCACTGTAGCACAGGCAGCGTCCCTTGGAGTACTGCCCATTGCCACTGCACAGCACCGGGCAGGCTGCTGCAAAACAGAGCACAGCACGAACATCACAATCAGCTCCTTCACCAAGGCTTTATAAAGAACATCATGTCCTCAGGTTCCCTTAAAGTGACTTGAGCAAAGCATGGGGTTGGCTTTACCTCTCGAACAGTCGGGGCCCAGGAAGCCAGGAAAACAGTGGCAAGATCCAGAGACACATTCGCCGTTGCCGTGGCAGTTTCGGGGACATTCCACCACAGACTCTAAAGGGGAAATGAAGGAGGATGATTCACAGATGCCCACTTCATGAAGTACCTGCAGTTTGAACTAGTACTAACTGACAGCACGCTCTCACTCCAAGAGAAGTGTTTATGTTTGGTTGGTTTGAGGAGCATGAATAGCTGTGATTTTCTGCTGCTGGTGCCTCTAGTATCTTAGGATGCTCCATCCCAACAAAGAGTCTGGAATGATAAAGCATATGAGCTCCATGCTTAAAATCCAACCCTTGCTATTTAACAAATACTTCAAAACAGTGTCCTCCTTTCAAGTACTGTTGTACAAGAAGGTAAACTCCTTATGCCTTGGACCAAGATGCTCTGCATTTTGTTCTGAGTAGCAAAAGAAACACCAGGAATGGAAAACAAGTGAAAAAAAAGTCAGATCATCCAACTATGAAAACTTATTTCTGTAGGGTTCAGCACTCTCACTGCCACGACCAGGGTTCAATTCCCAGTCAGGGAAGGTTCTCTGTGACTTGGTCTAGGTGATCCTGCTCTGGCAGAGGGGTTGGACTAGATGATCTTCTAGCTCCCTTCCAACCCCTAACATTCTGTGACTCTGTGACTCCTAAAAAAAACTGACTGTAGCATCTAGCATTAAGAACTTTGAAGGTTGGGCTTACCTATAATTATGGTATTAAAAGACACCTGCTCCGCATTTTTCCCATCATTATAAAAGGCCAGGTGCCAGATGCCAGAATCCAAATACTGGATAAATCCTGCCTCGTGGAGACTGACAGACCTTGCCTGCCTCCCCGCCCGCTCCGACTCCAGCAGGTTGCGTTGCTCCTTAGCAATCAGCCTGCTGCCATCCAGGAGCTCCACGAAGTCATACTGCAGGGGAGAACAGAAAAGGGACTGACAAGTCACAGGGTGACCCACAGCACTGACAGCTTCCCCACAACATCCTGACAATATGCTTGCATTTTGACCAAGAGGTTCCTTTTGGAGCAAAGAAGCAGGAGCTGATACCAAACTCTGCTTATTTCTTTTCTAAGTCTTCAAAAATGCCAACTAGTCAGTAGCTTTTCTCTTGACAAGTGGCCAATGAAGCCATTACATATACTGGTGGACAAATACACCAGTTGAAATGAATGTGCAGTCATGAGTGTCACCTGAATTATAGGGGAGAGCTAAATTTCAAAATGTGTTGTATACATATGGGTTAATAACATTCAACATAATAAGTCTACTTTGCTTTTCATTTACTTGCAGGTGAAGGATTAAATTGTTCAATTCCCCTTTCAGACATTCTGGAGTTCTGGAGGAAGGAGAAGAGTTTTACTTCCTACCACAGAAGCCCAAAAGAGGAGATGGAAAACATAAAACCTTCCAACTGTTGAGTATGACAAAGTGACAAAAAATATGCTACCTCTGGTCCACGGACAGCACACACTGCTTTGTCAACAACCACCAAATCCTTAACAATCATCATCCAACATAAATGATTCTATCATCAGTGGGGCTTGGAAAAATGTAGCAGCATCTCAGCTAATAAAACAAAGCAAATTTTATGCCTGTTAATCCTGACTAGCACTACACCTGGAGGGCTGAATTTGCTTCAGGCCCTTAGCTGATGTACACTCTCTGCTCTCACGGCTAGAAAGATGTCTTCTACACATTTATCATGGAAAGATCAATGTGTATAGAGCAAAATTAAACAGGTAGGAAAATTAACGAGCATTCTTGCTTGTGGCAGAGAGTCTCTGCTTTTCCTGACGTGTCTGTCCACAGTTTCATTTTCACTCTGAAAGATATTTATTGTTATGAAGTGAACTGTAACACACAAACCTTCAATCTTCCCACACGTCTGAGATCCCTCTCAAATGGGATGACATCCAGTGGCTATTAAAGGCCAGTATGTGAAATTGCTGATCAACTAAGCTGTGATAACACTGGTTACCTGGGCCAGAGAGTCAGTGGTTTTACACCCTGACTTGTGACCTTCAAAGACTGCTCCTGGGACAAAAGAAGACATGATAGCCTTTGTCCCTACACCTTTGTCCCAGGTTTAAGTACTTCTGTTCTCGAAATTAGAGGCCCAAATTAATTGCTATTTTAAGAATGTTCCTCCCCAGTAACCAGAATTTTTTTACTAGTCAGGTATGAAGGCAGTGTATAGTTAATGTGCCTCCACCAACACCTGAGACACCTTTCCATGCTGTGGCTGAAGAAGCAGAATAGAACATAAGGTGATCAGGATATGCAAAAGCCACTACCTCAGTACATGCTACACCACATGAAGATGAATGTGACCATTTTGGGAGAGCACCAATTATTCAGAACCATTCAATGTTCTCATTTGTCAGATAATTAAATATTTATCTTATTTTGTGTGAGAGAGAAACAGAGGTTGGCTTGCTTCTTTGTTGGGTTTTTTTTGGTTTTGTTTTTTTTTTTTCTCCTCTCTCACTCAAGAACACTTCCTTCTGGTCATGGTTTTCACTATGATTTTTTTTTTAAAGGAAAGCTTGGGAAGTTCTGAGTTTTGACAAATCATTAATGGACATTCCGAGTGACTTTGTAAGTTTCATACTGCAAAGGATCCTTTTTTTTTAGAGGAGAATTTCAGAGGAAAACTGTATTTTTGATACAGGAGTAAGTGCTTATACTACTTGACTGACCACATATATTAATGGCAGACAAGCATGGTACAATTAATGATTTTGTAGTTGAAATGTAATAAAGACATATGCTATTATCAGAACACCATTTTAGAATACATTTTAAAAGCCATACAGAGAGGAATTTACTGGTCAGTCTGTCCTGCAGCAAAAAACAATAATTGATCTTAACCCTTTTAAAGGCTGTTTTTCCATATTTAGGACATGAGGACAGAAACAGACTGGAAAAACAATTATCTTAAAGTAAAAAGCACACCAATTTTATTTCCTCCTATGGGGATAAATTAATTACCTTTATATTGAGTCTAAATGCACTGATTTGTCCTACCACTCCATTCACTGTTGCTTTAAACCAAAGTCCTTTTTTTTTATTCTTAAAGTCTCTTTAAATAAACATATTGATTCTCTGGATGCACTAGAACTGACATTTTTAGAAGTGTCACAAAGACTTTCAGACTGGCATTGATTGGGTTTTGAATGGACAGACACCCTCAATTATTTCTGGTTGATTTATTTGTGATTCCCCTGGAAAGAGAGAACTATGGATCTCAGATCAGTTTGTTGCACACACACAGTGGCTGTGCTTGAGACTGATTTTGGTGACTAAAGAGAATACAGAAATACAATCAAAATCTCTGTCCTGATTACAATACATGGAACCATTTCTGACACACTATATCCCCATTGTTTTGGATTATGGGACAGAAAGAGCTAAACTTGCTGCATTCTGTTGTTACTTTATATTGAAATGTTGAGCAACTGATAGAAATGGTTTGGATGCAGTTGATCTTTTCCCAAGATGAGGGTGTAAACTAAAAGTCATCTTGAGATCTCTCCCAAAGCTCATTTGTATCTTTCATTATCCATGGCACTGACAGGATAATTGACATCAGAGGTTGTACAGCTATGCAAAGATAAGACTCCAGTTGCCTCTTAATCACTGTCTGGTTTTAACTAAATAAGAAATAAAAAAGGAGATGGATAAACAGGCAGAGGGGTCCAAGAGAGAAGTGGAGAGCCAAGTGGCAAATGTAATTAGCAGGTTTTGCACTGTAGCCCAAAGTGGCATGGAGAGAAGACAAGACCCCCCCAGAACACTGAAGCTCTAAGGAGGGAGCTGAAGAAGGTGATGTGTGTGGCTGCACATGAAGGGTATGAGCAAAGATCCTGGAAGGGACAGCTGGTGAGGAAACTCTGAGTTCTGGCAGAACACAGGTAGTAATCAGCTCTCTATTACTTCACATAAGATCTGGAAATTCAGATCCTGACGTCTGAGAAGCAGGCAGCAGTTGCTCATTTGCATAAATTCTGTTATTAGCACTTGTCACTCTGTGACTAGGAGATAAGGGCAGATAGCATTCCAGAGATGCAGACATGAAGTGATATATATGGGTGAGATCCTACTTTTCAAAGTCCTCATGAAACAACCCTAGCTTTACACATCCAGAGATGGGCTTGGAGCCAACTTTCATCATTCTGAAATGAGTTCTTGGAGCTGTGGTAAACAGATCTATGGAACTATCAGCTCTAGGACTGGAAAAAAAAAGAACTCACAAAACCAGATATCATTAAGGCATTGTATGAAGCCATTGTAGTTGAAATTTGCTACGTTCTGTGCTGTTCTGGTCTCCCCATCTTGAAAAGGCTGCAGTAAAACTGGAGACTGTTCAGAAAAGGACAAAGATGATTAAAGGATTGAAGCAGCTTTCAAACAAAGAATGACTGAACAGACTGGAAAGAATACAGCTCATGGAGGATACTACAGATCTATGACTCAAGGGTGGCATGGAGAAGAACTCTGAGAAACTCTACTGCTTCTCCCAAAACACTACCAACAGGGTGTCAAACTAAAACACACCAAGGAGTATAGCTTGAGATGTGTAGTTAATCACAGACAGAATGCTGGGATAGACAGACCTTTGAACAAGGTACAGGCATTCATGAGTTCTCTAGCAGGCTCCTATGACACTGGAGTTACACTAGCAAGGTGATTTGTCTGAAGGAAGGCTGCAGTTAAGCTCAGGATTAGCCATTAGTCTGCCCCTACCAGCTGTGCTTAGCTTGCACTTAAGAACTTTTGTCTGTATGAGCCATAAGGGTTGGGAGGGATAAGAAAGCATTCAACAGATTTCTGACTGCAAACCCCTCAATGTTCTGTTTCATTAGAAAAGAATATTTTACCAGTATAAGCTGTATCTTCATCAAAGTTTTGAGATTAGGACTTTGATGCAGAAACACCCAAAGTGTTGAGAAGTATTTTACTCCATTTTTCTCCCCCACGTGCAGGAGCATGGTCACAACACCACCAGTTGCTCACTAGGACTGCATTTGTAGGAATAAATGCTTTATCTCAGGCACCTAAACCACAAAACATTGAATTTAAGGCTGTATAAACATTCTGATAACCCCATGTGCTTGGGAACCTTCAGCACCCTCAAGTTCACTAGGGCACTGATAAGTAAGCGTGCCTAATTTTTCAAGCTGTTGTCAGTCAAATGGTTTGTAAAAAATACTCTAATTATATACTAGGCAAAAAGAGGACAAGACAGCTTGACCTATATACTGGGAACAATATAAAGAGTGTCCCAGAAACGACAGAGGATACAGCAGCAGGATTTGCTGGTGATTCCTTTTGCTGTGGAATACTAAAACATTAATATGCACTTAGGCAGCAGGAATTCAAAGGAAGTCTGTGTGGCAAGGATGATGGGAAACAGGTTTCACTCTCACTTTTTTATAAAGGGCACTCCTATTTCAATTTTTTGCAATAAAAATTTCAAAAAATAAAAATTTTTTGAAATAAAAATGATCCTTAAAAAAGGATCATTTTTCATAGATGGATCTACCTCCATCTCTTCTCATATAAATGCACAGTCCAGATCAGCATCTTCAGTTTTATTCATTATCATCACAGGTATTCCCATAGCTCCTGTTATTATTGTTATCATTGAAATGGCATTTGTATTCCAAACCCCTATTTCCAATGGCTGGTAACTTTTCTGAACCCATTTTCTTTGAGCTGGAATTTCTTGAGCTTGGTGTCAACCTGAGGGTGTGTGTTCATATGTGAAGGTCTGAGGAAAATCCATTTCACTATTTTTATGAGCATTAAAGTTTTAAATAAACGTAAGTAAAATTTCTGCCTTCAGTAAATTGTTTGGAGTTTAATGGCAACTACAAAAACAAAGCTAATATTCTACAGTTTTAGCCACATGAATCTCTTTTGCTGACCCTTATTCTTACTCTGTGGTTTGTGACTGCTAAATAGGTAATATAATTTGCAATATTTCTATGTTCTAGGTCTTTTAAAAGCTGTGCTCGAAGAAAAAACAAAGTAAATTTAAATAGTCATGAATTATTTTTTTTTTTAAGTGAGATTAAAATAAAATCTTTTCATTTAGTAGTTATGGAATGTCTGTGCAACTGCATATCAGTCAGTCTTCATTCCAATTATAACATCAAGTTGATAAAGTGTCCAAGGCAAATCCATACACTTACAAGAATAAATCAGCAAAGTGTTGCATAATTCTCTAAATGGGGTAGAAGAGCATGAGCTCAACTCCCTTTTCAGGAGGAAAAATACTTGAGAGACAGCACTTGGACAAATACTGAACTGAGAGAAATCTAAACTTGGAGAGTAAAATCTGAATAAAATTGATTATAAAATATTATTTCAGACAATGATTCTCCTTTCTCCTACCAATGCAGACTATTCATTCTTTTATACTTTATAACTATGGATTAACTCTGGCCTTTCTTTGTTTCTAGGCACAACCATATGCAATAACAAGTGTCAACAGAAACTTTCTGAGGGGTGGAGCAGAATAAATCCTCTGCCACACTGAGGAACAAAATTTCAAGGCACTGTCTGGTGAAGAGAACACTTTTAGAACACGGGTTCACTCTGACTTCACTGACAAATTACACATTTTTTCTTGGATGTATTTATTTAGTGAGACATCAAGCAGTAAATACTGTAGCATTTGCTTGTACAACTAAGTGAAACTTCCTTAGAAAACTGCTGGCTTCTTGCTTGGTTAATTTGGTTAATATGGTCTTTGCCAGGCACTCCCAAACACTTGTGTGGCCATAAGATGCTTCATTAGTCTGCTTTGGTTTTTAAAGTTATGTCTATATACAACAGAAGGAAAAAAGTGCTATAAATTCTGCATGAAACAATTCCATACCTGAAGCAGCAGCACTGCTCAGAGCATTCAGAACAGCTCATCAATAAAAACACTGCCCACCTCCTCACCCAGATCCCATCACAGTATTAGAAACATTTTGGACATCACATGAAATCAATGAAGTATAAAAAGTAAAAAGAAAAAATCAGCAAAATGGAAAGGATGCAATTCTGAGAAAGAAAAAAAAAACAAAAAAAAAAGATCAAAACTCACACTTTTCATTAATTTGTCCTTTTAATGCAAGCAGTTCTCACCTGAGTGTGGGAAGGTGGCAAGCCTTTTCGGCCATACACTCCAATCAATGCATCTTTCTGAAGGGATATATTGAATTTTAGAAATTGTGGCTGATCAATGAAGAGTTGTGATCTCCAAAAAATCCCAGGGGGAACTTCTTGTATTGCTCTTCGGCCTATATCAAGTTCTCCAGAATCTATAGTGTTGTTTTCTTGTGCAAATCCTCCTAATTTTCCTGACAGGTGAGAATGAGAAGACATCTAAAATTAGTATTTCTTTCTTGCTTTCAAGCACTCTTCATATAAATCATCAAATATTTAGAATCACCTTAGATAAAATGTTACCTGATAATATTTCTGAATATAAGACCCCAGGGATTTCACTGATTTGGAAAGAAAAAGGCAAGATATCACAAATGCCTACCAAGTAAAAATACTGTAACTTCCATAAGCACTAGCATTACAGAAACTGGTTTAGGATCTATATCAAACAAGATATTTTTTTCCCCAAAGTATTTTAATAGGGGTTTTCCAGTATAAAGCCTCACACTAAAAAAGTCTAAGGTAAAGGGAAATGCAGCATACAGATTTTAGCAGATACAGAACTAATATATTATTATATTATCTACATTAAATGCAGCATTTCTTCTTGCTCCACTGTGTTGATGTCCTCATGCCTTCACTCCCCATAATGTGCCCACATTCCCTAGCCTCAGCCCACAGCTTGTTACAACCTCCTTGTCCACACTGCCTCCTGAATAAAATGTATTATAGCATGTCAAAATCTGCTACACTATTTTCTGTATCGTGAATATGTATTTATCCTGCAGGCCAACTCCTAGGAACAAGGACATAGCACTGAAGGACAGGAATAACTTTTCTCTATAGAGCATTTGTGCAACTATCAGTTGGCCTTAGGAGGCCAGTGATGATGGCTTGGAAATGCCCAGAAAATGGATAAAAGGTGCTAATGTGCAAAAGACACATGATGTCAAATGCTGACACAAAAAAATCCCTGCATTACTGGTTGCAGCATTAAAAAATAAAGTCATAAACTTTAGATACTCCAAATAAACTTTTTGTTCAAGTGTGTAAGTCCAGGCAACAGAGACTCAAGGCCACTGCAGCTTGAGTACAGAACAGTATGATCCAATCTGCAAGGCTCCATCCTGGTGAAACACCATCAAATAAATAAAAGGGGTAAAACTGTCCCAGTCCAAGCCCTGTGGAGAAGGCCTTGGGGGATGAGAAGCTCAATCTGACCTATCAATATGCATTCACAGCCTAGATCACACAATCCCAGAGTGTCAGGTGTTGGAAGGGAGCTAGAGGATCATCTAGTCCAACCCCCCTGCCAGAGCAGGGGCACCTAGACCAAGTCACCCAGGAACAGATCCAGGCAGGTCAACTGTATCCTGGGTTGAATCAAAAGCTGTTTGGTGGATGGAGGTGATGATTCTCCTTCTCTACTCTGCTCTCTTTTGAGACCCAGCCTGGGGAACTGCAGCCAGCTCTGCAGTGCCCAGCATGACAAGGACAGGGATCTATTGGAGCAGGTCCAGAGGCCACAAAGATGCTCAGATGGCTGGAGCACCTCCCCTGTGAAGACAGGCTGAGAGTTGGGGTAGTTCAGCCTGGAGAAGGAAAGGCTCTGGGCAGACCAGCAGCCTTCCAGTACCTAAACAGGGACCAAGAGAAAGCTGGAGACTCTTTACAGGAGCATGCAGTGATAGAACAAGGGGTAATGGCTTTAAACTGCCAGAAGACAGATTTAGATTAGATGTAAGGAAGCTCTTCACCATGAGGGGGGTGAGGCACTGGAGCAGGTTGCCCAGAGGGGCTGTGGATGCCCAGCCCTTGAAGGCTGGGTTGGATGAGGTTTTGAGCAACCTGATCTGTGGAAGGTGTCCCTGACTATGACTGGAACTAGATAATCTTTATGATCCCTTCCAACTCTTCTGCACCACCCTGGGCTGGATGCTCTGAACAGCGCAGGTCTGCAATAGGTCTGAGATCTCCACTCAGTCCATCTTCTACGTCTGGACACAGGCAGTCTTGGAAGCTGGTGTCAGGGTCAGAGCCTTCTTCAATCCAATGGAATCAGTGCTGTCAAATCTAAGGTGTAAGTACTTTCTTAGCAACACATCGATTCTGGAATCAGTAAGTAATGTCACATTTAAGCACCTGACACATCAAGGTGAGCCTTGAGCAAAGCAATATAGAGAAAAATTGAACTGTTGTCACTATTTATTTTTTTTTTCAGCAGCTAGTCTATTATAAAGATTTAACTAAACCCACATGAATGTGCTAAACATGTTCAAGTGATGCTGACTTGTGTGCAAGCACTCTGAAGAATAGAAACACTGTTGCTGGCCTGCCTTTTATGTTCAAATTCCACATTATTCATCATTTGAGGGAACAAACTGACACAACCTTTTTGCAAGCTTTTAGACTTTTAAAAACTGGATTAAAATCTGAAATGCCAGGTGGGGTCACAGATTGATCCTCGCCACTTTTGTGCATCCAAGAGACTGTTGCTGAATTAAACAGGTACAGAAACACTACTGAGAGGTCCTGAGCAGGGTCTTATCATCAGAGCTGTGCCACAATGGGCTGCAGTCACTGCAAATCTCTCACAGAATCACTGTTTTGGTCAGTAAGCTGATGAGAAGAGACACTGAAATAACTGACTGTGGAGAAAAACATTTTTTTTAACACTTTTCAGGCTGAGTCTGGTGCTTTTCTAGCTTTGGACTTCACCTCTCACAGCATTCTGATGTTATTCTAGAAGATGGAGCTCTATTTTGGTTCATTTAAGCATTTGTTTCTTACCCCTTCCTTGAAATTTAAGCATGTTGTGTGGTATAAATCCACACCCTGCTGCTGGGTAATCACTGAACAATAAACACTTGTTTGCAGTATTGATCCACAGCCTCCCCTGTTGCTACATTCCCAGTGAAAACCAGCAACCTCCTACTACTGGGAAGCTGAACCAGACAGCTGGAGCAGATGCACTTTATCAAACACTTTGACCAACCTGCCAGAAATGGCTATTGCTGGGCTTCATCTTCATTGCTGGCAGGTAACAACTCCCATTTTCTTCACCAAAAAAGAGGCAGTCTTACCCTGTAGCCACACACCCCTTGAATGCCACACCACCTCTCTGAAAATAACTTTTTTTTTTTGTCATCCTAAGAACAGGCACAAAGTATTTTTTGTTCCCTGTTTTATGTCAATGTATGTAAGAAAAATCTTAGTAGTGCCATCATTTTCACTTTCTGAACAGTAGCAGTTCTTATACACAGCTTGAAAGCAAAATATGAACTGCCATGTTCATTCACAGAGTGACAAAACAGTCCTAATAGGAAACCAAATTTTATACCTAGCTTCATGAATATTTTCTCTTTCGTTATAGTCTTCTTTTACATCCAAAATTTCTTTCACACACCCTCCCCAGAAGACAGTAATACAAATATACATATTTATAAGTAAATATTTGTATTATGATTTGCATTTATATTACTAGATATACTATTATTTAATGTACAAAATGCATTCGTTTACTATATCACATGCTATCTAATATATAAAATCACTATATGATGCATTTGTGATACCAATAACCCAATGCATTATGGCTAATTATTAGGTAAAAAAGCATTATATTTAGTATTTGTAAAGTATATTTGTACTGTCTGAAGTTAGGGTGGACAAAACCCCGAGCTTCAATTATTATACAACAAAAATATTCACAAATATCACTAAAATGATGTGGAATCAACCTCCCTCCCTGTATTTGCAAACATTCTATAGATTAAAACACCAGATGCACTGTGAATAACTTGAGGATCTATAACAGGGAATGAAAATGAGTGCACAATCACAACACAGAAAATGCTCAACAATAATTGCTGTGTAGTGTCACACATAATATCATTTTCCATCCTTCAGAGGCAGAATTACAATATTAGGTTGCAAGGCTGGATTTGCAGTCAGTCAATAGCATGTTTCCCCCATTCCACTGTGTAACCTTCTATTCAGACCTTTTACTGTGAGGCATTGGCTATATCCTTCTGCATTTCTTCCAAAAAATTAAAAATTCTCCTTAAAAAAACAACCAAACCATAACAACTACTTCAGAAGTCACTATACCTTTAATTAATGAGATACTGGAAATAAAATAAAAAGGCTCAATACATCCCAGTTAAATGCATTTTAATGAGTATAATCACCTGCATCTACATCTAACCCTAGATGCTCTTTATCCAATTTACTTTTTTCCTCTCTTGCATTTTTGAACAATCTGCAATATAAGGTATTTCTGAATTGCACGTGGATTTTATTGCCTAAAATAAAGCCAGTAACATGTGAGGTGTGACCAGCTGCTGGAACACAGTGGTTGGTGTTCCTGCAAGCTCTTTTTTATTGTCTAGTTATACAACCAGATAAAAGCACCGATGCCCCTCATGTAAATGTTTGCATTTGATTAAGCATGACGTCCAAATTACTTTGGAGAACCTAAACCAAAATGATCTGTAAATTCATCCTGCCCCTGGAAAAACACATATTCTTCTGCCACCTTCTGCAGCCCTGAACTGTGTCTGTTTACATAAGCAGGTGGTTTGTTGCTGTTCATATAAAAGAAGCACCAGAGAGGGAAAAAAAAATATTCCACGAAAGAAACAAACAAAAGACCTTTAGAAAAAGGCCTCTTCAGAGACTGCAGCTTCACTTAACAAATGATTCACATTTAAGGGTGATTCAACAGGCTTTTACTGTCAATTTACAACTAGCTGTTTCTAGTTAAACCACAGCTGAATTTTCTTCAGAGGTTGGTTGCAGGAATGCATTTTCAAGTTGAAGTTTGCTCATTGATCACAAAAAGTACCCCTGCTTCTGAATGGTAAAGGAGTATCTGGGATCTGGGACACAGTGGGCTGTCGTTTTCTGTTCAAAGCTGGCTTGGGATTATCCAAGGTTTAGATGAGAGAGTCTCAAGGAAAATGCTCACAGAACACTGGGAATTTCTCTCACTGCAATCAGAGTAACAAGGTATTACCAAGGGGCTCAAAGCAGCCAGTGCTGAAAGTTCTTCAGCTGCCCAAGTATCCAAATGAGGCCTTTACTGATTCTTCCTGCAATTTTCAGTAATTAGCATGATAGCACAGAGCCCCCCTCCTGGAATTTCACATCTAGCCATCACACTTTCCCTTCTGCCTAATGTTCCTTCTGTGCTTTAAAAGATGAATTCTCTGGTCTGTCGTTCAGGGAAGGAAGGAGGGAAGGAAGGAAGGAAGGAAGGAAGGAAGGAAGGAAGGAAGGAAGGAAGGAAGGAAGGAAGGA
>JANHGL010025671.1:7276-17390 GCA_024611195.1 Ceyx melanurus
CAGAGAGGGTGGTTAGGCATTGGAATGGGCTGCCCAGGGAGGTGGTGGAGTCCCCATCCCTGGAGGTGTTTAAAAACAGTGTAGATGTGGTGCTGGGGGACATGGTTTAGGGACCCTGGCAGTGTAGGTTTAATGGCTGGACTTGATGATCTTAAAGGTCTCTTCCAGCCAAATCATTCTATGATTCTATGATTCTATGGTATGAGTTGGAGACCTGTGTCAGCCCAAGATGTGCAGGAGCATGACTGGAATGAGTTGGAGACCTGAGTCTTCCCAAGCTGTGCAGGAGGAAGGTTGGGACCTGAGTCTTCCCAAGGCAGAGATGCCACGAGCCTCTGCCTGATGTGAAGGAGCTGTGACTGTGAGACATAGCAGTGCAGAACTGTGGATGCATCGGCAGGCCAGGCAAAGCTGGAAAAAAAAAAAAAAAAGAACAAAATTGTTCTTATTATCCCCATCAGAACTCATTAAATAAACCAAATCTTGCCCTCAGAACCAGCAGCCAAATTTCTGCCTGTTTATGTCTCCTGCTGGAGACTGGGTAATGTGGGGAGATGAGGGCAGTAAACAGAGTTGTAAACAGAGCAAACCTGGAGAGCTTGCAAAGGGCAGCCCTGGGATGTGTTGGTGGTGTCAGGGTAATTGGTGTGCGGTTTCATCTCGCTGACAGGCCGGCCATCGGACGCGCCGGGTGAGATCATTGGAACACGGACCATGCCTGACTCACCGGGATGCCTTCAGAGTTTAACTCTGAGCTTAAACTCAGCCCCAGCTCCAGCCAAGCTCTCCCTGCTGCGGGAGCAGAACAAGCGTTGGTGCCCGGCCAGGTGTGCGGGACGGACCCTCCTGGCAGCACCACGCGCGGGAGCTGCCTCAGCTCTGAGGTCACCGCTTGGTTCTCAGGCTATTTCGGAAGCTGGAAATGCGAGTGTAACCAAGGCTGCGGCGTTTTCCCACACCTTCCATGGGACACGGGGCTGTGCCCAGTCACAGGACTCTGTCCCTAGGAGTTGAAGTTGTCACAGTTTCACTTCCCTCGCGGTTTGGGGTTTTTCCTTCCCTTCCGGAGCCAGCCGAGTTGCTTCCCCAGCAGCCGACGGGGAGCTGCCTGCTCGGGCTCCCTTGGAGAAATTCCTGTCTTTGGGAGACTCTCTCCAATTTGTAACTGGTTTTGCGGGCGGGCAGTGCCCTTTGCTGTCTCTCTGGGTGTGTTTTGCACCCACTGTTCTGTATCTTGAAACTCAGAACTGACTCTTGGGGTAGAAAAAGCAGCTTTTTGGTTTGTTTTTTTATACAGAATACACACCTTGATGCAGTTCAGATTAACCTCTAGAAACAATAAAACACAGAGCAATTGGCACGTTTGGACTGAAATAGTTAAAAAGATCCAAACCCAGCTATTGCATGGAGCCCTTGCCCACCCCCAGCTTCTGGGGGGGCTGCTGCCTGCTCTCCTCAACTCTGACCCCCAGCTTCTGGGGGGGCTGCTGCCTGCTCTCCTCAACTCTGACACCCCCAGCTTCTGGGGGTCTGCTGCCCCAGAGCACCCAGGGAAGTGCTGGTTCTTTGGTCTGCTCCAGTTGCAGTCAGTCCAGGGGCTGCTGTGACTCGAGTCCTTGAGAAGGGTCCATGGCTGTGTGAGTTGGAAGCTGATGATGTTCCTTTAATTCTAACGTGCCATTAGAATGTTAATTAAAAAAGCATACCAAGGCGAAATAGTCCTTCCAGAACCAAGAACCTGTCATCTGCATGAAAACCCTGGATTATAAACTGCTTCTGCTACTTTTGCTGCCAAATATGCAAAGTAAATTGCACAATTTCAGGGATGCAGTTGAGCCGCTGTGTGTTTTCCTTTCTCCAACTGAGAAGAGCATTTTCTCCCATCCGAGAGGCAGTAATTTGTTTTTCTTGCTGTGTAGCACGTTGGGGCTCTCCTCAGTGTTAATATGGTAACAATGTCACTGTTTCTTATCTCACTCTATCATGACGCTGTGATTTTTCCAAGACAAGGATTATTTGTTTGCATTGTTTGCTTGCAATAATTTCTTGGTTATTTCCTAAATAAAAGAAGCTGGAGTTTAGCAAGCCAAGCAGTGGTGGCAGTTGTGAGCTGTTCTGAGTCTGATTCCCACCCCTGCTCAGGCATGAGAATATTCACAGCCAGTGAGACTGCTCACATCCAAACTTTTCTCTTCCTTTGTTGTCGAATACCCAAGTTGTTTACCCGAGCTGCATCCACAGATTGCATAATCAGTTATTGCTTTGTGACAGATATTGGGACACTTTCTTATTTTCTTAGTGCTTTTTTAAAAATAAGATTATCAAATGCTGGATGATGTTTCACCAGCACTGTGATTTATATGTATATATATTTATTTTTCCCCAGGAGAAAAGAATGGGGAGGTTTTCAGAAACCTACCTCAGTAAATCCTTAAATTCATGTGCCTGCATCTCACTGAGAATGGGATTCTGAGTGTCATCCCCTCCAAGGGAGAGGCATGATGGACACGCAGGTCGCAGCAGTAGGAGAGAGCAGGGTAGCACAGCAGATGAGCAATTGGTGGGTAGTGTTAACACTATCATAGAAAGCTTTGAAATATTTTTAGAGCATTAAAATCTGTTGGGGTTTTGGCATCTTACCTGTTAATTATATAGATGAGAATAACTGGGGGAGCTCAGTCACGGTGCCTTTTAGGGAGGTTGTGCTGAGAGCTCAGTGGGCTCTGCTGGTGTCCAAGCCTCGTGTCACCAGTGGGACAGTTTCCCTTCCCCATACAGATGAGCTCTCTGGAGTTTGGTAATTTTTCCATCATCTCTTCACTGTCCTTGTGTAAATTGATTCTTCAGAGCTTTGTTCTGCTTCATGTTCCCAGTCACAGCAGGTACCTCAGAATGTGCAATAGCAAAGGAGGCGAAGGGCCCCGTCCAGCTGAGGCTCCTGGCACAGCCTTGGCAGGGGCCAAGTGCAGCTCTTCCAGCTCATGGCCATCCCAGCTGGATATCCCACCCCAGAAAGATTCCTCAGACCACATAAAGGTGTAAAACTTTTTCCTGTTTTACTGACCTCAGTTTATTTGTCCCCTAGTAAGAGGAAAACAATTTGGGATCTTTCGAAAACTGAAGTTAGAAAGGACTTCTGGGGGTCCCTGAGATTGGCACAGGGTTGGCATTAGTTTGATCTGAGCACAGAAATGGGCTGTGAGGACTTACTTGAAATAGTTCCCCCTTGCAGTTCATCTTGGGTTCTTTTGAAGTCAGCAGAGCTTCCCTCTGACATTGAGTGGCAGTTCTAGGATCCTAGTGGTGACATTCCTGTCCCCAAACTTTGAACTCCTAACAACTGGGCAGCTGGTAAAAGCTCCTAGAAGAGCCCTGGATGTCTCCAGGGCTGCTCCCATCAGTCCTGAGGCAAGTGGGGATGGGAGTGACCTGTGGCAGGTCCCTGTCTCTCTCCACCAGCAATTGGGTGAGCCTCTGTGACCCACTCAATGCCTTGAGATGTTAAGGTTAGAGGTAGATAAGAGGGACCTTTACCTTGGTGAGAAGGTGCCCCTGCTCTGGCAGGTGGGTTGGACTAGATGATCTTCCATGTCCCTTCCAACCTTGGACACTCTGTGATTCAATGATTCTAAGGTCTGGGTGCCTGGCTCTGTGCTGAAATCAGTTCATATGTTCTTACTCATTTCAGACAAAGTATTTGTTAAGAGACATTTTTAGTCTGGGAAAAAAAAAAAAAAAAAAAAGAAGAACTTGTGAGGCCACCTCAACTCTTGAGGCTCTGCTGAGGCTCAGAGCCCAAGTGTCATTTCACAGGGAGGGTTTTCCTGCTGGTCGCCTTCAGCCGCACTCGAGCGCCAGCGGAAGAGAGCTCAGCCAGCAGGATTCCAGCCCAGAAGCTGAAAGCATCAGGCTGTTACCATAACATGGACTTACTTGCTCTCAAAATGTGTTTATAGACAAGAATTTGGGAATTTCCAGGGAATCCACAAAGAAAATGGAAGGGCAGCATCTGTGACACACCGTGAAGTGAGGCCACAGCGTTGGGAAGCATCTGGGTTGAACTTTCGAAGACTCTTTTCTACTGCAAAGATAACCAGGAGTTAGGAGAGCTGCCATAGCTTTGCTGTTGGTGCTCAGCCCCCACCACAATGTTAGGATGTTGGAAAGAAAATCCAGTGCAGACTTCTACAAGTAATCTCTTGCACTGGTGTGTTCTGTGAGTTTTATGACCAAACATTTTTGCTTTCAGACAAAAAAAAAATCAAGATTTGTGTTCAAATTATGATGAAAAGCAAAACCTTTTGACTGACCAGCATCCTCTGTGTGTTTTGGGGTTTGGTGCCAGAGCCTCTGTGGCTGGTCAGTGTTGCCCTTTGCCCTCTGGGCAGCTGCTGATCATCAGGTGCTCCCAAAAAAGAGGCTGCAGACAGGACTGGCTGTGCCAGCAGGAGAGGGGGGCTGAACAGATCTCCTCAGCACAGCCCCATGGCCATCCTGAGGTGTGGGCTCCCCCAGAGCTCCTCAGCACAGTCCCCGTGGACATCTCAAGGTGTGAGCTCCCCATGGCTCATCTGCAGAGTAATTCAGAGGGGGGTTCAGAGCGTGGCTCTGGACTGACTGAGCTCCCCATGGCAGGGAGGACTGGCACATTGGGAAGGTGCTAGTGCCTCGCCTGCAGTGCTCCGGGGCAGAGCCTGCCTGGGCTGTGCCCTGGGTCCCAGGGCTGCTCAACACCCTGATCTGAGTGCTGTGTCACTGTTGCCGTGGCTCTCCTGTGATGGCCACTCACCTGAAGTTTCAGGAGCAGCTGTGAGAGCAGCACAGGGTACCTCACAGGAGCATTTCTGGCTCCAAACATGTTGCCTTCCTACAGCCCAGTGAAAAGTGAAGGCTCAGGTACCCATCTGTGGACGGAGATTTTATCTGTCACCTTTCCTAATATGAAAATACCATGTTTGCATCTCTAGACCACCAGTCAGGGGAAGTGTTTCCACTAAAGCAAGGCGTGCTTCCATTAAAGCTGATTCCAAATCCTGCCATTCTTGACTAATGCAGGACGGGAGTTGCCCCCAGCCCCTTAAACACAACTGGATCTGTCAGGATCTGAGCCAGCCTGGCACGTTGTGAGCAGAGCTGGGGAGTCGCATCCCTTTGCTTCACCAGATGCTGTGCTTGAAAACCTGTCCTAGTTTGCAGCCAGATTTGATGTCTCAGGTTTTTTGAGGACATGCAGTGGAGAGAGAAGAAAGACTGTATTGCAAGAAAGTGGCGGCTGTTCTAGGGCTGCAGTGATTGTGGTGCCTGAAGCCCCCCCACAGCCCTTTCACACATCATGGTGCTGTAAAGCTGATGTTGAGCTCCTGACAGGCTCCTAATCCATCCTGACGTGCACACGGATGCTCAGCTGAGTGTCATTTCCTGCTCTAAGGAGCCCAGATTGTTTCTGACCTGGCCCTTGGCTTTGAGCAATCGCTTCAATTTTTCCCTCTCATTGATTTCCTTTGCCTGAGGGAACTGTGCTCCAGCCCCCTTCTTCAAATCTCCTCATCGTGGGGCACAAGAAACACCCGGGACTTGATGTATTCACAGAAGTGCTGCTGGGCAGGGAGATGCAGGAGCTTCACTCGCGGCCGGTGCTGCCCCAGACCTTCCTGGCTGCTCCCACCAGCACGTGGCTTCTGCACCGCTCGCTGTGGAGAGGGTCTCTGCTGATGCTGGGAGGTGTGGAGGGCTCTGCTTCACGGCTGTGGCAACCAGAGAAGGTTTAGACTAAAGGAAGAGCAAGATGCAGCTCCTTTTGGGGTGCTTGGTCCTGCTTTCACACCCAGGACGCAGGGGGGAGGAGAACACGGCGGGAGCGGGGCCACATCACCAGATGTTTCGGGACAGCTCTGCCTGCTCGTGTTTCAGAAGGGAACGCTCCACTTGGAGTCCTTTCTGAAGCAATTTGAGGTTAATTAGCAACTTCTGGCTTCACTATCTAGCTGGTCTGTTTATCTTTTGTCTGAGCGAGTTCTCTTCTCTTCCTGTTGTTGTTCCTTCTTCCTGAGTCGGGGTGGGGGGATTCTCAGACACCCTGCCCCACCATGCTCATGGACTTGCCAGACTGAGCAGGCTCTTTCTGCTGACTCCTCCCCACTCCCAGATATACAGGCTGGTCCTCATCTTCCAAACTGTCTCTCCTTACCCATCCATCCCTTTGATTTTGCTTCTGCATGAAAGAGACCCGTTGCAGTGCAGGGTGATGGAGGCCAGAAACACAGTGCAGGGCGCAGCAGCTTGGAGGAGAGGGCTTGGGAAGCCCCAGCCAGCCGTGCTGGTGCAGGGGGTCTCACCTCTCACGAGCCAGCACGAAGCAGAAAGGCAGCCAGCCAGCCTGTGTGGGACCCCGGGCTGCCTGGGGCCCTCGGCACAGTGCTGCAGCCCGTGGGTGGGGGCTGGAGGGAGCGATGACATCTGAGCTGCCCTTGGCTGCTCCTCGGAGCCCAGCTGTTAACACCGATGGAATCAATCCAAATACCAAGGCATGGGCTCCAGCTAAGCCTCGGGGTCACCCCTGCTTTGCAGCGGGCATGTACCAGCCGTAAACGTAGGCCACTGTGTTACTAATGCACCCGCCATAAATGTTTTATGTAACCTCATAAACTTGGAGTAGCTGTAATCTTATAAACCCTGTGGCCTTTGCTGGACTGGCATTCTAGGCAAGAGGCCTGGAAGAGGCAGGCCATCTGTGGTGGTAATGAGTTTCTCATCCTTTCAGAAAGAGAATAGTCCCTTGGTGGCCTTCTCTGTGAAGTCTCATGAGCTGAAGACTGCGTGAGATTTTTCCTAACGTGCGTGTCAGCGAGGACGTGGTGCTGTGGCAGGGAGAACCCGGAGTGAAACTACTGGCTATGACCCTTAAATTCATCCATGGTAGGACAGGTGAAACAACAGGTACTTGAGGGAGGAAAGATCATCTGCATGTAGAGCAATTATGCAGTTTATAAACAGCCCCTAGATCCATGCAAACTCAGAGGTGCTTCTGAGCACAGCAGTTGATTTTAGGGTGAATTGAGCTTCTTCTCTTTTCTGAACCACCCAGAGGCTCCCTGTGGGCTGGGTGGCAGAAGGTACCCACAAAGACTTGCTGGGGACTGTTTTTGCAGGGACTGTGTCTCATCTCTTCACACTTTCATTTCTGTCTTGATCATTTCTGAACTCTCTTCAGGACTTGACCCTTGCCTGTTCTGCTCCACGCAGTCACCCAAGCCCTGCGGCGACGGCTGTGTGGGGAGACCTCCACCAGTCCCAGCTCCCTCCATCCAGGGTCCAGGAGACCCTGCCTCCCACTCATCCCTCTCACCCTGCCGATCCTCCTGCTCCCCCCAGCTCCCCCAGCGCACGGGCAGGTGGTTTCTGTCGCAGCTGTCGGGCTGCAGCTGCATGGGGAGCCTGGAGCCAGTGGAGCAGCAGCTCTCCCCGTGTCCCGCGTGCTCAGCACTGCTCCTGTCCCTTTCCCAGTGTAGCTGCTCCATGTGTGACAGAGCTCACAGACAGCAGGGGCAGGATGGGGCCGACTCGTCTCTCCTTCACACCAGGAGCCCCAACACCAGCCCTGCCTGCGGGAGGGAGCTGGGTGGCTCAAGCACCGGGCAGGGTACAGAGCACTCCCTTTATTTCTCGGTGGGTGATTCACCTTTGGGAGGTTCTGCTGGGTGCTTCAGGTCTCCTGATTTCTTGCCTCTCAGGAGTGACCACAGCAACACGGGGACAAGGCACCTATAGGAAAACTTGCTATTCCTTCTGGCTTTTGGTGCATGTGCCAAAAACCCCTTTTGGCACAGGGATTGCCTTCCTGAGGGCCTAAAATGAACTAGGGGTGGTGAAACCATGATAAGAAGGTAACGACAGAAGAGCAGGGCTGGTGGAAAGGACCTTCCCTTCTTGGAGGGACTGAGCAAAAAGCAATGTTGGAACTACTCAGTGAGAGATGTGTGTGGATGTGCATTTCCCAGCATCAAATGGTTTGTTCCTCTAGCCAGTCACCTGGTCACACAGAAGAGAGGGCGGCTGTCTGCAAATCTCATTTTCACACTCCCTCTGTCTGGGCTTTCAATTCAGATACTTTTCCCCAAACATGTATCTGCTTTCCCTTCCATTTCTTGGCTGTTAATTCTTACTAGCCCCACACCCCCAACCTCACTCAAAGTATTTTTCTGAACTAATAGCCGGGGATCCTTGGTCCCTGCAGTGCCTGCCTGGCCCTGGGCTGCTCTGCCAGGCACCAGTCCCTGTAAGCAGCCCCAGCCTGGAGCCCAAACCATGCAGATCCCTCTGCCAGGATGAACCCAGGCCTTGAGTTTTAGCCTGTTGGTCCTTACCAAGTGACTTTCCTCAGTAATCCTGGTCATGAGAAACATGTGCAAATGCTTTCCAGCTTTCCAGCCTCCTCTTGTGCCCCATGAACCTCAGGCATCAGCACAGGCTGTGCCCGTCTCTGCCCATTCGGCCTTCCCAGGGCTCCCCCAAGTGCTGGGGCAGGTCCTCTGTGGAAAGAGCCCCCATGCAACATTTCCCGAGTGTTTGCTGAGCAGGTGAGAGACACCAGTGCTTGTCCTGCCCGCTGCCAGCTTGGCTGGAGGACGGCCCTGCCCTGAGCACCGTGGCAAATGTGCTCTGGTTTCAAGGGGGTTTGGTTTCCACTCGCAGTGGTTCACATGGTGCAGCTCAGCCCCTGGGCCAGGCCCCGCGCCGCACAACTCCGTGCCAGAGAGTTTGTGTCCTGCAGAGATGAGCCAACTCTGAACAGTACGTGGGGCTGATATCATTGCAACTGATCTTGGCCCCAGGAATGGGAGAAAGGAGTCTTGGCAGAGAACCGTCCCTCGCTCCTCTGTTTGCCTCCCGCCTGCTGACCCTCTCCCGCAGGGCTGCGCCAGGGATCCCCACCCCGGGTGGCTCCTGGATGGAGACCTCTCCCTCTAAGACACTGCTCCCAGAACTCCTGACAAACCTTCTGGTCACTAGTGCAGCCAGTTCGCTCTGGTCGCTGTGTGCAGATCTCCCCTGAGCCCCCAGACCCACCTGGCCTCTCTCCAGGAAGGCCCGATACTGTGCACGAGCCAGAGCAGCAGCCTGAGCTCTTCTTGGGGAAGGGGCTGGAGGCAGCTGAAGGGCGATGCCACCTCCTGTGTCAGGCCTCTGCCTTCTTCAGGCCCTGCAGTGTGTAACCAGCTTCATGCAGAGCATCTCCTGGGCCCAGGCTGTGCTGAGCTTTCTGCCTGCAGCCAAGAGGGGAGGGCAGAGGAGGTGCCTGAGGAAGGCTTGGAGGTGGGAGCTTCCTTCCTCCTTCTCTCTTCGGGGTGGGAGGTTTGCACTGTGAGCTGTTGATCTCCCTGACCCCACAGGGTTTTGTCTCTGGGGAGGCAATGGGTGGGTGGTCAAGGTGACACTCAACTCTTCAAGGAGGTTTTCTCTGCTGAAGGGATCAGAGGTACCACAGGCCATCAGTCCATGGCAAGGCGAGCTCTGCTTTGAGTGTCCTAAGCCCACAGGGTGGTGGAAATCAGGACACGCCATGGAGCCAGGTAAGGGGAAGAGCTTCAGCCCACCTCCTCTGAGAGCGATGCTTGAATTGCTGGAGAGGAGTTGATGTGGTGTCTTGAGGACTGAGGCCACTCAATGCCTGGGGCTCCTTACTGCAGGTCATGGACTGATTGTGCTGTATCCCCTCACTTTCACTCTTCTGAGTCAGTACAGCCTTGCCATAGTCCCAACCCATCTGCTGAGTGTGGAAATTCTCTCATGCTTTCTCAGTTGCACCCATAAACCAATAGCACCCATAAAATAGCTGGTAGGAGACCAGATTTGAGAACTGTGATGATGCAGAGGGCAGGGCAGAGCCCGGGTCATGCTGCTGCCATGGGCCTGCGGGCAGGTGGGAATGTCCTCTGGAGATAGACCAGGTGTCAAGGACATCTGGGGTCAGGATCTGAATTCAGAGGTGACACATTTGCAGCTGTTTCTGGTTGTGATGGTATAACTCACGGTTGGGAAAAATCATAGAATCATAGAATCATAGATATTAGGGGTTGGAAGGGACCTAGAAGATCATCTAGTCCAACCCCCCTGC
>JANHGL010025672.1:0-81082 GCA_024611195.1 Ceyx melanurus
GTCTAGGTGATCCTGCTCAGGCAGGGGGGTTGGACTAGATGATCTTCTAGGTCCCTTCCAACCCCCAATATCTATGATTCTATGAAAAGCTCAGCAAGGCTTTCAGTGAGCTCTGATTTCTGAGACTTAATTTCCACAGCCATGCTCACACTTCCAAGTATTTCACTGTAACAATTGTATCCACGTATCCTGTAACTTTGCTTAATATAATTTCTATCAGCCATCCCAGTACAAAAGTTAGAATAGTTGATCTATAGTCTCTTCATCCCAAACTCTTTTAAAATATTGAAAGTTAATGCAGCCTTTCCAAATTATGCCAGGAATAATTGAGGTTATTTATTTATTTATTTTGGTAGTAAAAACAAACAAAAAGCAAACAAACAAAAATCAGGAAAAAATTCGTGTGCGGATAATACACAAAAATACAGGGCAGAAGTATTTTAACCTTGTGTTTTGAGACCAATTTCTACAATTATCTCAGCAGCATCCATAAAATGATCTCGCCTTTAGAATCCAATAAACTCAGATTTTATTTGACTAATGGAAAACGTGCTATCACAGGTGGTAGAAATCCTTCTTCCAAATATGCAGGTATAAAACTGTGGAAACGGAAAACAGCTTAAGGGTTGATCCTAAGCACTACTATAAAACTTCATCCTAAGAATTTACTCTGAGATATTTAGTTTGCTGTTGCAGTGTTAAAAAAAAAAAAAAAAAAAAATTAACACCAAAAAAACCAACCAAACAACAACAAAAAATTGAAAAAAGGGGAAAAAAAAAAAAGTGGTGTGCAGTTGGTGTTAGCATTTTTTCCCCTCTAGTCTTTGTTTCCTCCTTTTCCAATAAATGTCCACCAAACTGTTCTGTAAAGTACCTACCGAGACAGCTTGAAATATGCGTGTCATTTATCTGATAGATGTTAAGGAGGAACTTGCCATTATGAAATATCACCTACCCGAATTTCTTTACTATTTTCAACACTTATGTTTTAGATGGCTATTTTTTGTGAAAGTATCACTATAATCTTCATTAAGGCAGTTACATCCCCATGCCTAAAACAAAGCTTTGAGAGATTAAACTCGCCAAAATTTTAACACCGCAGAGAGATAATTCTGAAGTTTTTTTTCACATAGAGCATAAAAGCTTGAAGTCTGAGTAAAGGTTCAGAGGAGACCCTAATTTTGTCATGCTGCTAGGAATGAATGTGCTTTTATTAATGAAACACTAGTACTTTTAATAAGTTAGTTCTCACTGCTGGATACAAAGAAAAGTAGCGAAATGACAAATTGTCATACCCATTATATGAAATAAGAGCTATTTTAAAACAAATTCAGAAGCAGGTATAAAGTGGGACTGATGAAATCTGCAATTGATTCAGAGGGTAGCATGCACTGCTAGTGTTGTGAATCCCAGAAAGATTTATTCCTTATGCATTTTTTAATATATAATCCCTAAAATGCTATATGAAGAACCAGTTCCTTGTGTTGAATTTTAAGAATACACCATGCAGGCAGTGATGAAATTCTTTTAGAAAAAAGATATGAGCAGGAAAGTAGTTCAAATGGATTCAATTTGGCAATCTGTGGCAGGGGAAAGAGTTACAAATGAGGTTTAACACTCCTTACAGATGAAAGGAGAAAAAAAGCAGACATTGAAAACAAAAGCGCAGTTTGCGCAGGAAAAAGTTTTGAGGGACAGATGGACAATGTGAGTAGGAGCAAAAATACTGAGCAGCAGAGAGACCCAATGCCCCAGTCCCCTGCAAGACAAGCTCCCTAGTATTCCCTGGGCATTAAAAATAAATAATTTTCAAAAGGGCTTGGCTTCATTTGAGAAAGGGGAGTTGCATCAGTTGAGGATCTGCAATTATATAGATCTTATGAATTTAACAGCATTTTTGGGAAGCACAACCTGCTGCTTATAGGATTGTTGGCTGTCAGATATGCTTTAGCACTGAGCCTGCACTTTGTGGTCAGGAAATTTTCGCTGTACAGTAGTATTCAAAACACACACACACACAGAAGGAACAATGAAAGTACTACGTCAAGTCAGGCAGGAAAATCAAAATGCTGCTCTTAAAATAAGTAAATAAATAAATCCTACCTGCTTAATAGGTGATCAATAATGACACACCTTTATTCCAACATGCAGCATTTTGGGGTCCTGGGAGAGAAAAGAAACACCCCAAATTCTGAGGTAAAGTTTTGTTACCCAGAGCTGCAACATTAATTTTACTGCACTATTGGTCTCCACATATAAGATTATCTGGGTGGGGAGAACCTATCAGGAAAAGTAGATGTTTTTGAAGGTTAGGCTGTCATTTTAACCGTCTATGATACCCACACAGTCCTCTACCAAATGACTGATTTTCAAACAAAATGCATACTGATTTTTATATTAAAAAATATAGACATATAGACAAATATGACATTAGATGGTCAGCCTTAATTATGAGCAGCTATATAAGTCATCCCATTTGAACTTACAATTGATCACTAACAGCGAAAGATCCAAGTAATCCTGTGCAGTATGTATATCTTTAATTCAGAAGATAAAAAAAGCACTTTAATTCTTTTTTACCCAACATATCAAATAATCAGATAACGTATTAGAAGAACAACATAAATCCTATCTTTTTCTGTCACTTGAAACACATTCACATAAATGCAAACTTTACCAACTTTTAGAAATCTAGTGCTAGTAATTAATTTTTTTTACAGGAAATAGCAGTTAGTTTGTGTACGGTGTTCTATGGATGTGATCAGTTGGGTTTGTATGGTCTTGTTTAGTCTATTTTGAGGGTTTTCCATTTAGACTATCAAACAGACCAAAGCACTATAAGGGATGAAATAAAGCTCCATAGGCTAAAGTATCTCTGTAGAAAAAGCTTCAAAAATTCTAAGCAATGGAAACTATATGACACCAGTGAACTCTTCATTATCTGGATATAATAAGATATACATTGGGGGTTGGGTTGGTTGGTTTTTTTTAATACTAAATACTCATACATTTCTACCTTTCAACTGATTTGGGGTATTCCTAATTGATGCTATAAACCTACCCTTACAGAAACACATTAGACTGGATAAAAGCTTTGAAAATGTCAATTCTGTATTCCACAAAAGCAGATGAAGTTTCTCAAGTCTTCACAAATCTTTCCTCCCCCCTATTCTACATACATGTTTCCTTTCATTATACATTTCTCCTCCTTTCACTACATAATGCCTCTCCATTAGCACTTACAGAGTTGTAGCCATATCAATAATTAAAGCTCACATTCAGCCACAACACAATCCTTTGGCACAGAGCTATCTGACATTCCAGGGGCCCAATTATGTTCCTGGTATACCAGTCAAATGGAGGCTATAGTTACATCGATAGTATTGACCTGTAAATATATCAAATATTATAACAAGAGTCAAAGCAGCTGCAAATATTGCACCTTGTTCAAATATTTCTCAAGCTACTCCAGGGGAATTATTCAGGTTACCTGTGAAGATGCTGCAGAATGTAGAGTGAGCAAGCTATTCTGTTTCACAACATCAGCTGCCAAACAGGACCATAGTTCCCATAATTCCAAATTTACAAGGACTGTCATTTTGCATCAGCCAAAATAAAGGATAAAGCCATTTGTATCATTAGATCTATCTGCCTAGAACATCCTTCTTCCAACCTCTCCTATCGCTAACTGAAGCAATACCTCTTCATAACCACTGAACATTCTTGGTCAGCTTCATTCTGAGCATTGATGGAGACAGAACATAATGCACTGCAGTTTATTTAGTACACTTCTCTGTCCAGCATCTCTCATCTTAAGAGTTAATCACAGAACTATTATATTTAGTAGTTGCCAGGGACAGTACCACCATGAACCAGACAATAATTTTGCTACTGTATTATACATGGCGTTAAATGAACATACAAATTCTAGCATCAGAGATGTTGCTATCTAAAACTATTGTAATGCTGTGGACATCCCAGTGTTCTGCAGACAAGCTAACTCCTTTCCTGAGATAATTACACTTTAAATTAAAAGGCAGTGAATAAAGCCTAACACATACCACTGGCAAATAATGGTTCTCAAAGCAACACTCCAAAAGAAACACAACTTATGTTAAAAGTTGTGTGGCCTAAAAAGGCTGCAGCAACAGGTAGCATTTGACTGCAACTTAATGGTAATAACCCCCATCAACTCAACAACTAATTTTATACATACAACCTAAAACATTACAGGATTAACAATCTTTTACACTGGCAATTGAAAACCACTTTAAAATCAATATTCCAATATTCTAATCAGAAAAAAAATGATGTCTTATTTACCTTCATTACTGCAATTATTCTAAATCAAAATTCAAAAAGCTACTGAATTATTTGCTGTATCAGTGCAAGCAAAGCCTAAGCATAACAAAGCCCAAGGGAAGAACAACAAATACTATTAAAGGTTACTTTAATTTTTCTGACATTTTATGCTGGGACCAAGAGGAAAGATAGTGTCTAGAAAACTTGAGATATTCCATAAAAAAAACTGAACTAAATGAAGCTTGAATGCCTATGAACTATCTTTTGCCTCTTCACCCCATCATCTTAGCTAATGATTAAATAAATATATCAGGAATTAATCCTTTAGACTTTCATCTTCTAAGCTTTGTCAGAATTAGCCTGCAGGTTAAAAGCTACTAGAGAGCATGGGAGAGGGCATAAGAAGTGTGCACAGAAGCAGTGGGAATAGGAAGGTGGGGAATACACCCTTGTAAGGTTCATTTTTCTTGGAAACAAGGCTAAAACCAGCAATGAAATTAAAGTTAAGGTATACACATCCAAGTGGGGTCCCACCTTTGATTCCAAGAGCTGTATAGAACCAATATCAAACATCAGTTCAGCTGTGCTGTCATCATTACTCTTTTTTATTGTTCTGCTTTGCTGGAGTTTGGTTTTGTCATAGCCCTTTTGTCTTATTTTCTTCTCATCAGAGAAGGTGAAAATTTAGCTTGATTTAGGAGAGGTTGAGGGTCACCATATTAAGAAATATCCATAAAAATAAATATATATATATATATATTGAAAATAGGTCATTTTTTTTCCCACACCAGGTGGGAGACTTGTAGAGTTCCTTGATAAAGGGCAATATGGATCTAACGTTCTGTGGGTACAAAGAAAGATGGGACAAAGGTTTGGAAGAGGAATACATCAATAATTAAATGGAAACTGCATTTGTCTCAAGAACCTTTGCAATAAGGAATCCAAGAGAGTATGGAGACAAAAAACTCACAAATGCCTTTCCCCATTCTTACCCATTCCCAGGCATCCCCAGGCACTCATTGCAGGTGACAGAGTGATGGTTCAGAAGAATCTGGCATGTGAAGACAGTCTTATGTTCTCGGTCTGCATTTGAACAACACATTCCATAGAAAAAAAAATCTGTTTCTAATAGATTTTTGTAACCTTGAAACAGACTTGAGATGGAGTTCACTTTTTCTGTTACTGGAATTCTGAGTCCTATTAATTATTTACAGTGACATTTCTTATTAAAACCCCTAGGTTTTTTGGTATCTATGATTCACTTTGGGTGTTGCTTTTATTATCTTTGTGGACTATGTGTCTAAGGCATCTCTTATGTAGCAAATGAGATATGTTTCATACTTCAGAATAATCTTAAGATCAGTTTTACTCCTGTTTTATTAATAGACATAAAAAGTCATTTATACAAAAGGTGAATGCCAGCATACTCAGCAGTAGAAATACGAAAATACCTTTTCTTCATTTATCATCAAAGCTGAAGGGAAAAATAAAAATAAAAAAAAATTACATTTTTAAAATGCAAAATCAATCATAAACTGACATTCTATAAATTGATGAAGAAGTCCAAAAGGCAGGAAGCACAGCAGTAACCAGTAGATGGTACATAGGTACGTGCCTTTATGTCTGAGAAGAAAAATTCAACCATCCTGTGGCATAAGGCTACTGGTTGGAATATTCCAGAAAACTGTCAATGTGTTGCATGCCAAGTGCAAAACTCAAGTTAATTTTTCATTCTATATTACCTAATTGCTAGATCTTTTTATCATATTTCATGCTTATATATTGACCTGAGACAGGATAACTGTTTCCCCCTGCCATTCTGCCCAGTTGACAGCTGGGTGTGACAGAAAGGGGAGAAAATAAAGTATTCTTTTGGCACAGCACCGCTTGTCAGTGCTCCTAGGCAAGACAGACGCTGGGACTAGGCACCATAAAAGTAGTAATCTTTTGTTTTAATGAAGTTCAGTGTCTTTATGAAAATTTCCTTGAGGCTACATTATAAGTGACAGTTTCACATCTGTGATAATTTTAAGATGCTCCTACTACTAAAAAGAGCCCCAGCATGGCACACATATTCAAGGTGTGGTCCCACCAGTGTTGAGTCCAGAGGTATGATCCCTGTCCTAGTTCTGTTGGCCACACTAGTGCTGATATAAGCCAGGATGCTGGTGGCTTTCTTGGCCAACTAGGCACACACTGGCTGTTGACCAACACCCCCAAGTCCTTTTCCATTGGGCAGTTTCCAGCCACTCTGCCCTGCCTGGAGCATTACAAGGGGTTGTTGTGACTTGGCCTTGTTAAACCTCATCTCATTGGCCCCACTCCATTAATCCAGGGGGTCAGTCTGTTTTCCCAAGTAACAAGAAATAGAAGACATACTCAAGTGGTGCCAGGGGAGGTTTAGGATGGCTATTAGGAAAAACTTCTTCCATTAACAGGTTGTTAAATCATAACCCAGGCTGCCAAGAGCAGTGGTGGAGGTTCCAGCTCTGGAGGGATCAAAAAGCTGTGGTGATGTGGTGCTGAGCAACATGGTGGTTACCTGTCAGTGCTGGCTTAACAGTTGGACTTAAATATCTCTTCCAACCATAGATTCTATGATGTAAATAATAATTTCCAGACAAAGAATTCAAGTAATTTATACCCAAGTTTCAACCTACCAAATCCTCTGCATTTTCAAGCATTGTCCCTTTCTGAAATGAGCTCCAGTGACAGAAGCCAGTACACCTAACTATACGCCCTGAGAAATCCTGTTTCACCTGGCACATTTCCCACTGCTCTTACCAGCTTTGCCTCTGTCCTAGTGCACAATTACTCCTTCATTCCAAGATTTTGGACTAAACTCAGCCCATAGTTCTGCATTCAGGACCACTCTGATGATTTGTTATGTTCACAAGGTAGCAGATTGCTCCAATCCAGGTGACAATCAGTGCAGACCACAGTGACGCCTGCTACCTTGAAACCCTCCAAATTCCTAAGATTAGCTTGATTCCTCCCCATCACCCCCTCCAAAGATAGCTCATGTGTTACCATTCACCGCGGGCTGGTCTATTTAACGTACAGAAAATGAGTTAGCTGTCTTTCAATGTCATGTAATTAGAAGTGGTTAAATGAGATTTTAAAATAATTTAGGCACCTCGTAGAAGGCAGTTTTTGAAACATGTAAAATTGCCTTTTAGGAGGCTTTGGAACCATGCCAGGTAAGGAATGAAAAAAGACAAACTATAAGCTAGTTACAATACTTAGATATTAGATGTAGCAAAATGCCCGTCAGCAGGACAAGGAAGCACTAGACAATGCAGGGCTCAACACAAGAATTAAAGACCAAATAATAATTGGCTTTTTCACAACAACATAAAAAAATCTTTTAAAAATAAAAAAATTATATGTCTGTCATGGTTCAGGGTCAGGACAGCCCCTAAGACCTATAAAAGAAGCTCTCTGTTAACCTCCCTCCCCAAGGGGAAGAAAAAAGGAAAAAGGGAGAGAGATTCAGGAATTAGAAAGGGAAACTAGAACAGCTGTAATGAAAATTGAAATAATAATAATGAAAATGGAATATATACAAAACCAGAATCAAACCCTCCCCCACTCTACAGTGGTAATTACAACACTGTCACCACTAATGCTGTGAAGCAGGCACTGGGAGAGTCCCAGATGGGGCCCTGCAGCAGACAGGAGCTGGATTCAGGAGCCAGATTCTGGCACTGGATTCAGGAGCACACAGATTGGGATCAAAAGCAGAACAGAATTCTCCTTGGATGCTCTGAGGAAGAAACGGGGAGAGGACCTAAGCCAAGCCAAGCAGGACAGGGGGGCATAGAGAGGGGTGAGACCCTCCTGATCACTCAACTTTGTACTGAATGACACACCAAAATTCTACACCTATTTACCAAGGAGTAGGAGCATTTAGGCATCCTGTTTGAAGCAGGGTGCTCATAGAAGCCAAGCCAACAATTATGAAGGCTGTTTATGTTGAAAGCAAACAGCATTTCTGAGTCCAGATATTTTGTTTTAGGATATTGTCAAGCATATTCTCCTCCTTTAACTCAGAAAAATAATAATTTTACCTGAAGTTATATATACTGAATAAACATTGCAAAACTACCATTCTTCCCAGCAATGGTATTTATTCCATACCATTCCAATCCTTTCCCTCACAGAATGCCAATATAAGTGAAAGGTCTTCCTATATACTATTACAATTTTAAAATAAATTGTATTTAACCCATATAAAATCATGCATAGTACCAATCAATAGACATAACACACATTAAACAGTGTGCTATTACTCTGTGATACTTCATCTTGACACCCATCCCATCCTGCATGGGTCATTTTTCCTCAATTGGAGTAACTCCAAAACCTCAAATTTTAATAAAGGGCTGTTGAAGTAAGGAAAAATGTAGTTTGGAAGGAGTTCAGATACTTGAATTCCATGTACAGAACAGATTTATGATCTATATTAACAAGGATAATCCTGCATCACAGTTCCTCTGAAATGCAAAGTTGTGGATCAGTCATTTCAATTCCATTATCATCCTCAAATGGTTGTCCAGTGTTGTCTAATCTCAATCGATAGATAGCCAGTAATGAACCACAGACATTTATCTCATTTGCATGTTTGTACAAAGCATCATTTTTAAGCTGTGTATTCATATGCATAGGGAGTTGGGTGAGCACACAGAGATCTCACAGCCTGTGGAAAGTTCTGCACTGGGATTTGAACATTTCCCAGGCACCTGGAAGAATATTTAACTCACACTGTGTAATGATCTCAGCAATGAGCCCAAGAAAACACACAGGACAGTACACCAGCCAAGAGGCTGCATTTTAATGTCATAACAATTTGAAATCTGAGAGGAGGAAATGTTGAACATGAACAGAATCCTGGGGTGCTGCAAGAGAAAGCAGCACAGCAAAATTAATACAATCTTCCACCCTTTCATAGAAAGGCTTTGTATGAAAACGGAACTTTTACTCATGAAACCATGCAGTCTAGCACCCAACTGCCCAAGACAGTGGGATAAAGAAACCTAACAAACAAAAGGCTTCAAACACAACAAATCTCTAAGCTCATCCAAAGTGTGGCTGGCTTGTTCTCTTCTTCCCCATCCATTTTACCTAGACACTACTTAAATGCAAAAAACCCATTACATCAAGCTAAGAACACAGTTCCACATCCAAGTACTTCAACAGTCAAATGAGTCCCGATGCTAATTCACAGGTAATCAGCTCCCCTTGCTACTTTTGTTATTACAACTGGTTTATACCCAAAGTTATTAGAATACAGCTTGAGGGAAAATACATAAATAAATGACGCACAATTTCTATCTGGAGTTTATATTCAAGATAAAATTTCCTTATCAGATACTGATGGTGATTTCTGAAGTAACTTAAAACTGAAAACCATAATGTATGGTTTTCATCTTAAAATAAGATTCATGCCAGGAAAAACAAGATCTCCATGGATCAATCCCAAAACATACTGCCCAAGTGTTAGGGCATAAATTCCACATGGTTTACTAAAAAGTCACAGTAAATACAAAAGAAACAGATTAGGAATTGCTATAGATATACAACAAAATTAAATTGTATCCATGACTAAATGACCACATTGAAATTCTTGTAAATCTGAATCTTGTATATTTGAGCTAAAATATCTAAAGGAAATTCATCACCAATCAGTAAGTACTTATCACTCCAACAACTACTGAACTGCATTGGTTAGATTATTTGGGGCAAGATGAAGTAAATAAAAGACACTGATGGTATCATATTAAAGGGAAGGTCTTGATGTCACAATGGCAAACCAGTAATCAACTTTTCCCTCCATTTAATTCAGAAAGATATTTTTCATTCCAGATAGATCACTGTGACTAAGATGAAGTTTCACCCACATTCCATTAATTAACATTATATTAGCAGAAAATTAATCCTGAAAAAAAAAAAAAAAAAAAAAAAAAAAAAAAAAAAGAAATGCAGATTCCTGGCAGTCTAGTTCTTCAGACAGGCTCACTGTGTACCAGAGCTGCCCATGTCCAGGGCCTGGAAGTAAGCAGCTGGATACAGAATGAGGAGGAAAGGCTCATGATCCCTCCCATTCCACAGAAGTCAGCCATAGCACAGACACAGCAAAAACCTGCAGCATCAGGCAACACAGGGATTTGGACATCTGCCTAAATACTTCAAGACAGAAGTGTAACCAGGTAAGTCAGTCATACTGGCAAAATTGTCCACTCGACATCTAAATTCAGTCTGAACTAAAAATATCACAGAAATATTTATGTAAAACCTAAGCCTCCTACCTTGAAAACAGATGCTTCAGTGCAGTTCCATTTTGTAAACATTCTAAATATTTGGGGTTTATTTCCAATTCAAATCTCTTAGACATTTCCTCAATTGAATTGCCAACTCTATCACTAACGTTTGTTATTTTAACAGCTACACTTTAGAAAACGCACATTTTAACAATATAACAAACATGGGTATCTCCTTCACTACTCCCCTAGAATCCTTCCAGCAGACTTTAGGGAAAAAAACAATTGCCTTCACTGCATAAAAGAAAACAATAATGAACCAAGAACGTTAAAGGTATCAAGACTGTAATTGCACACAGAGAAACATAACACAAGAGATTCTATTAAGAGAGAAGCTTTGTGGTGCGTAACAGCTCTGAATAAAATTAGTATGACAGGTTCAGATCAGCAAAACAGAGACCAACCCAAGGGAGGAGGGAGCTAGCTCTCTGTGATTCCAGCTCCCCATAGTCAAAAAGGGATCTTGATGAAGCTAAAAGAAAATGTAAACTACATGAAATCTGAAGCCACCACAGTGAACAATATATTGGGTCTCATAACCTAAATACATTGAAGGTCCACAAAACCACACTGCTTCTGGTGACTCCCAGGCAGCAGCTGTACCAGAATCAGCAGAAACTGAAAATCAGGGTGACGTGTTGGTAAAAACAATCCCAATAATTCCTTAAAGAGCAGGCAAATTGCTGCAAAAATTTCACAGAACATATTAATGGTTTTAGTGAAGCTGAACTAACAGGTTTAGTAGCATACCATTTTATTGATATTCTTCTGTCCTTCGTCTATCAAAGTGGTTATCATATAGAATTTTTATTTCAAGTAAACGGCACTTCTAATTACCCACAGAGGTGATCTAAAAGTTTCCCTTTAATTTCTAAGAGTCAAAACAATCACATCAAAATATCACTCAATTTGAATAACCAAATAAACTTTTGTCATAAAGAGAAAGATTAAGCTTGACACCTGTTTTGCAAAACCGATCATCACAATACCTTTGCCACCAATAGGATGAGATTGGTTTAATGCTCCCAATATTAGATATGTCTGTTTTCAGGTCTAAATTTCAAATAATGAAAGAATGGAGAACAAAAGACAAGCATTTAAGAATAATGAAAGTATTTCTGTGCAAGCATTCAGTACATTTGAAAACTATTTACCTAATAGTCAAGTATAAAATTCAAGTGACATATTATAAAATCACTAAATAATAAATTAAATAGTACTATGCAAAGATTAGCTATCATTTTATTCCCATTAGGAATATAAATGTATCCAAGGTCAAATATTTCAAACTGTGGGCATGAAATTGAGGTCTTTTTGAAGGAGCTTTAAAGATGTTTCAGATTTGTGATGGAGGGGCAACAAATTAATTGGTAAAAATTATAATAGTTCATCTATAAAAAAAAAAAAAGAAAAAGGATGGCAAATGAACACAATAAAGATTAGAAAAAAAGAAACCACAGAAGCCCTTTAAGAACTCTCAAAGAAATTCTGAGATGGAATTAAGTTGTTTGATTAGACCAAAATGGAATCAAACATTATAATATTAAAAGTGTTTCAGAAATAAACCCAGAGCACTGCCACACCACTTCCCTGCCACCCCCTCTGACTTCTACAGGAAAAATACATAGAAAACCTGTGGCCGAGGTTTCCGTGTTATTTGAAAGAATATGCATGTTTGTAAGACTGGCAAGACTATTTAATATCTGAAAAGAATCAACCTTAGTAATAATATATAATAATAATATAATTTGCTCCACATAAAAATATAGAAATATCACCAACTAAATATGATGTAACTAAGAATAATTACTAAAATCAAGGGGTATTGATCTGTGAGCAAAATGCAATCATCCCCCACACCTATAGCTATACACATCAACAACCTGTTTACAGCAGAAAGTCACATCAGTGAGGGTTTCATGTTATCACATTTTACATTTTGGATGGTGACTTGTGGGTAGAGTGCTTCCCTGGAGCCCCTTGTCTCCAAGTCTTTTCTTTACCCTGTTACAAGCAGTTTGTCTTTGCCAGGGCAGTCTTTGCTTCCACTGAAACCAAACTGCTGTTGAGATAATCCTAATTCTGGGGAACTCAGCAAAAACGTGTAATTTGGTAGCTTTCTTGGAAGCATTCCTATGCTCATCTAAATGCCCTGTGAAACAGGATTTACATTTCAGAAGCCAAATTCTTTTCTCTCTTCACCAAGACAAAAAGAAATTAAGTTGTATTATGTATCCACACAAATATAGGATAGACAGAAAACAAGAAATCAATTACACTTTTCCCAGCGTGCATAACTGCAATTCCTTATCAATACACAAGAAACAGGAAAAAAACAAGGGGTGCAGCCATCCTGCCACAACTGTCCAAAATGCAGAAGCCCTTACTTCGTTTCTGTTCTAATAATGCCTTAAAGGATACAGCAAAGCACTTAAAACACCACAACCAGCGTCCAGACACCTTTTAATCAGCTCCCACTGTATGAGAGCTTTTTAATATTCTCAGCCATGGACACCATCAGAAAATATGTAACAAAACGTTCAACAAAATTTCTGAGATATGAAATCTGGGGCCTTCACAATAACATATCATGGTTTATCTTAAATATTGGAACCATTTCCTACTATTTATGGGGTTTTACACAAAAACTTCAATTGTGTTGAATCAATCAATGGATGTCAAAATTCCATGTGTAAAGCCACCTGTGAAACTACATACAGAGCAGATTCATCACAGGACAACATTAGTATATATTTATTTTCTTAATGCAATTATTTCAAATATACATTCAAATTGCTCAAAAGGAGGACTGCTCCTCCTGTCAGCCAGCATCCTCCCTTTCCTCTTTTCAACTGTCACCAGCATTTCTCTCTCCTGATCTTTTCTGAATTATTGTAATAGACATATTATTAGTGAATCACTCCAACTTTCAGCAGTCAATATTCCTACACACCAAGAAATAGAATAACAAAGGTAGTTTTTCATTAAAGCGTGGTCATTCTGGATGAAAAGTGAAGCCTATTCAGTAACCACACTATGGAATTGCAGACTGTTTGCTTTCTAAAATCAGTATGAGTATATGGTTCCTGATATAAAAGAAGTTGCATTTTGTCCTGCAAAGTATTTCTAGTTTAGAATAGTTTTCAAGGGCAATTCTGGCAACTGTTAAGATACATTTAAAAATAAACCAAAAAAAAAAAGTGATGCAATGTCTAAACAAATTTCTACAATTAAAACACTCGTGACTCAATTTCAAAATGCATGCAATAATTTTTCTTTTGTCTTCCTATTGACATGGAAAAATACTTCAAGACAGAGGTAAGATCCTTGCAAAACTCTAATGGTCTATTTGTTAAAGTTTCTAAAGTCAAAAATTCCAGATGGCTCATGGTCTGCCAAAACAGTCATATCGAAGACAGAAGATTAGAAGGACTGGAGTAAAAGAGATATCTGATGATTTTGCAACCAAGAAAACCTCCAGAGTTTTGGATGTCTGCTGGGCACTCTGGCCTGTGTAAGAAAATGCTCCTTGGCCATGGCAGGAGTAACAGAAAAAAGACAACTTCTGAACAACAGATTAGGATCTAAAGGGGTAACAAAATTACAATTAGCATCCTGTATTTTCCAAAATCACATTTCAGAATTGATCTCTCTGAAGACAAATGAGGTATGAACATGGCTTTTTCTTAAAACCAATAGTTAATACAGACCTCTAAAATAATATATATAAAAAATAATATATATGCACATTCCCAAACCCCACAGAGAATAACCAACAGTAACATATGCTAGAAGAGATCAGTATGGGTAGAAACATTTGGCTTGTGGAAGTGGGTGGAAGGGGAAAAATTTTAATCAAATCCATTACCTGGCTATTGATTTCTCTTTGCCAGACTGATCCTGTAGAATACTTATAAAGCTTCTGACATTGAGACGTTTGGCCAAAGATATTGGATTAGACTAAGCAAAAGCTGAGCTTCTCATGTAATCTCTCATATTTCATTTATATGTGATTTATTCCTTTGTCCAGCAGAGGCGTTTTATTGATAAAAATAATGAGATTGAGAATCCCAAAGGAAATCTAATGCCCACTCCTCAAACATGTTTGTGAAGTAAAAACAGTAGGCTTTGTAGACCAGAGAGAGAATGATGTTATGTGAAGGCTGTGCTCTTGTATAAAAAGTATGAAGCTTGCCAAAGATATTGAAATAAGCAAAGCTACTTTTGAAGTTAAAATTCTGCTACTTGAAAACAAGAAGTACATGGTTAATATTGCACACTGGGGAAATGACTGAAAGACTTCAAAAATATTTTTTCTCTGCAGAATAAATGAACGCAACTTCTTTTTTCTTTTGACTTCCTGTATTAGTTTAGTTTGATAAAACATCTTAATGAATGTATCGTCTGCTAAATATGATATGTTACATAAAGCCAGTTAGATGACTGAATTAATTGTGCCATTCCAAAAGAAGTTCCTGACCATTGTCAAATTTATTACGTAATCTGGTAACTAAAGGCTTTTTTGAACTCTATGACAATCCAAGAGTCTCTAAGAAATTAAATCATTATGCTTTTTCAATAAAAATGCTGTTCAGAAGTCCCAAGTAAAACATAGCAGACTGTCTTCCATTTCTTTAGTAGCTATCAATCGTAATAAAAAGATAAATAAAACCCATCTGTTGCTGGAGTGAACCCTGAATTAGGCTTTAAAGTTTCTATTTCAAAGCAGAAATCAGAAGAAATCTCTCTACTGATAGCCAACAGAGACCTTTGTGATTAACAGGAGCCTTACAACTCTTTCTTATGTTAATGTTTATAGTACAGTGAGTGGTTTTTAAGTCTCAACCTTGTTTAATCTATAATGTGGAACTTAGCATTTATGACTCAAAACCCAACAGAAAAAGTCTTCTGAAGCTCACTGCTTAAGGAGCATTAATTAACAGTAATCTCCATGATCCTTCCACTGATCAGACCTTATGCCTGGTTGGTTTGCTCACAGGCCAGACAGAAAGAGTGAACACTGGTATTTCCCTTCTTCCTCCTCCTCCCTGGCTCTCAGAGGTAGGCAGTAGCTTGCCTGACCAGCCTTATTCTTCATTCAAACACCAAGCTTCTCATATGATTAGTGACCCATGTGAAGCCTCCTGGGGCATTAAGGTCTTTTCAGTCCATGTGCATCTACAGCCCATGGGCGCCAAGTATTGTTACCTACAAAGGCCATCTTTGCCTTGTATCAGCTCCATACTCCCAGGCTGAAAGATGCAATTTAATGGTACTCCCTAATTTAAAGAGTCATTGGAACCATCTGAGCTTTTTCCCCAAGTCTTCTGCATCCAGAAATCTCTGTTATCCCTAATGAATCCAGTGGGTCCCTGAGCGGGCAGAATACATCTCTGGCATGTGCTGCACTTGCTGCACGTCTGCAGGCTACCTAATCAGCATATGCTCAGTCCTCCTCAATCATTTGGAAGTAGCTAACAAACTGGAAGCACATTGCAGGGCAATACAGTGCCTACATGGGCAATTATCTCAGTGGCCCAGGGCTGACCTAGACAAGTTTCGGATTGGGCATGAATCCCCATGAAAACATTTAACAATATCAGGAAGAAACAAACAACCAAAACCAAACAATTTGAAACACAACAAACAGAAGAGTACTTGAGCATATCACAGATTAAACTTTTCCATGATAAAAACTGAAATGGTCCCTGATGGAGCCCAATTCTCAGCCTGTTTCTTCTTCAACATCTCAGAGAACTTCCTTTGGTCCAGGGTGGGTTAAGATACACGGTGTTGATTTAGCATGACTGTTGACCCAGCCTGGACAGTGGCTTTAAGGAGTGATAACAAAAAACAACACTTAAAGAAAAAAAAAAAAATCACTCACACAAAACCTTTCCTCTTTTCTTCCTGCTGGCAGATCGTTTGAAGAGCCCCAAAGGTGTATTTGAAGGTCTCATTAGAAAGAGCCTTCAGTAGCACAGTCAAATCACACAATGTTAAATTACCACTTACATACAGACTAATGGTGCTGAATTTAGCTAAAACTAAGAAACATTAGCTTGAAGCAACATTTTGTAGATCCTGGAATCATAAGCAGTACCTATTTGTTCTGGAAGTCTCCCTAGTTTCACCAAATAACTCCAGAATCAATACTTGGAAGTCAGTACATAAAATAAAATGGCATAATAGAAAATTCCTGTTGCTTCTAATAGAAATAAAAATAAACCCAAGACTCACTTTAAGAATTACTGAAGTGTAAGGAGGAATATATTCCATGTCAGTAGAATTTTTTTAATTATCCTGTTATTGTGACTAAAGAGCCTAGTCACTCAACATCTCATCAAATACTTTATTTGCTGAGGCTTCATGGGCCATGTAAAGCTTTAGTTATTTAAAAAATATTATTGTCAGTACATAAACAAAATGAAAATTGCCATTTATTTTTAATGTGAGACTGTCTGACTCTCTTCATGCCCATATGAATGTAAGTTCATATCTGCTCATATATGAGAACACTATAATTAGCAAGAATGTGGATCGGTTCATTGGTGTCTACTAGTAATGGGACCTTCTTCACCAGTTCAATTTTTAACAGGCCAAGAGCTGTAGAGATGGGGGAGAGAAAAAGCAGCGCACTCCTGCTTGTGTTTCACCTTGACAAGCAATGCACTATAGCATCTCAAACTACAGAAGGGTGTCCAGTGTGCAATTCTGAAGTTGCACAAGATCCTGCCAAGCTGTCAAGTCTGGTTTTTGCTCCTCAATGTTTCCTCCTCCACCAAGCACAAGTCCTCTGAGACAGTAAGCAATAAGAAGTGTCAGAGTCTGCCCCTTACCAAACAAGTTTCATATTTATCAGTTACTGCTTTGCTCTTTTAAATTTGAGAAAATAGCAGCATCCTGGCCTTTTCTCCCATGTGGGCCTATCAGCATAATTTTGGACTTAGACTCAACAGGCTACCAGAGCTCAGTCACCCACAGTACCACAGATTTTAAACCTGGAAAAAGTTCTGAACATCCAGTTGGATTTTTGAAACTGTATCCTGTTTTCCCCAGCTTAAGCCTTAAATTTCCACTAGAGTCAAAGCATACCTAATGTCAAGAGCAGACTTCACAGCTTTTAGCTGCTCATTTGATGATCAATGTAAGTTCAGCAGTGACTTTGTGCTGCTCAGCTCTACACAGCTGTAAGAGACCTTTGTTTTAGAGACAGGTGCTTAGAGCTTTCTGTAGGCCAACCATTCATAAATATTTAATTGTCAACTACTCATAATCCCTGGTCACTTAGAGTACCAAAATCACTGACTTTCCATAGTCTGCTCAAGTGTGCTACAGAATTCTCCTAAAAAAATTATTGTATGAATTCAAGTCCACCTGAAGCTGCTATTCCCAACCCATTCAACCACTCTGATTCCTCACACCCACCCTCAATGTATTTCGTCAATTCCTTCTGCACCCTCTCCCTACAAGGTTGTCTTTCTCATCTCTGTGCACAGATTTTAATCAGTCTAACATCATCCCCTTCAGCTTTGAGATACAATGTAGAGCTGCTCCTGTTCTCTCAGCACATGGCTTGTTCTTTTAGCCCATCTTTCTCTTGTATCCTCTCACTGGCACCTTTTCCTGGGACATCAAACATGAACAACCTTTATTTACAAGATGCTTGATGCATGAATGCACTTAGCCTATTTCCTTTTCTTTCCCCCTATTTACTAAGGGGACAATACTAACTCCAGTTTTCGAATGGCAACAGAATTTAAAGAAAATCTAAGTAGTTCAAGATAACTGCTGGGGGTTTGGGTTGGTTTTGGTTGTTTTGTTTTGGTAGTTTTGTTTTTTCTGTTTGTTTGTTTGTTAAATAAACAAATTGATAACAGTTTTTAGTTCTTTCCTCAGTAAGTGTGAGAACTGAAAAAGCAACAGAAAGAATACATGCAATTACGCTTCTGTCTCTGGTGAACACACCACAAAGGAGCTGACAATGTGACAACCTTCAGCGCAACTTCTAAATAGCTTTAAGAACCTACAGTTTATATTTCTTTTCAGTTCAGAAATTCATTCTATTCCACAGACTCAAACAAAATTTGCATGCAAAGGGCTACAAGCATTTTAGAAGGGTTGACTTAATATTTATTAATTTATTAAGAATATCACTCCACCGCACACACAGAGCAAGAACACAGTATTTTACTGTGCACTGATTTGATCAGACATGAACCAATACCTCTGCTATGCTGAATAATGATTCTTTAGCCACCCAGGAAGGTTAGCAATAAAGATAAATCTACTACAATGCCATGAAATATTTCTTAGTGTAATTAGAGTATGGCTCTTAAAGGTGCTGGAAACTGTCAGGAGATGCTGATTTTTGTCTACTATTCCAAACATTTGGACTACCTGCTAACCACAGGCACTTTACACAGCTTTTCTCCAGCTACCAAGATTTTAGCAGGAAGCCTGTATGGATGATTGTGGCAGGAATCATTCTGACACCCTCATTCCTTCATATGTATAAAGGATAAGTTGGAAAATATTCCTGATTTTTTTCAACAGTGACAGGAACTTGCAACATCTAATTCAGCTGCAAAGTTCTATTCAGTCGGAGAGGAGTAAAAATAGTGTTTGGTTTTGAAGTCTGACCAGTTGTCACCTGAGCTTCAAAAAGGAATCACTGCTCTTTCTCCTCACTCCTTCCAGCTGCTGCACTCTGCAAATGATGAGACCTATTTGAAGTGCTACTTAAAAAGCTTACAGCAAAATTCTACTCTCAGATCTGTAGAGAACATCATAACAATGATGGTATGCTCTACTTGCATGCACAGAGATACACTGCTCCCCTTCATCTGTTGTCCTGGGAGCCACTGCCACGTGAAGACATCAGGGACTAAAATCCTTTGTACAGATCAAAAAGCACTGGGTGCAAAGTAAAAAATTATACATGACCAGACCCTGGAGCTTCATCAAACCACACACTCTGCCCTTGCTCTATTTTGCTCATATTCATAGATTCATAGATATTAGGGGTCAGAAGGGACCTAGAAGATCATCTAGTCCAACCCCCCTGCCTGAGCAGGATCATCTAGACCAAGTCACATTTTAAGTGATAGTGTCATATATTAAGGAGATGTGTTTTTAAGCTAAAATAATCATGGAATTAAGCACGTTGTTAGTGAAGTTTGGAGAAACAACGTTCCTCCATCCACCAAGTCTTGAGAAACTCACTGGCCTTTGCAACTAAGACTCAATGGCAGTACAATGCTTCAGGGTATCATTGTACATCAGTACTGGAAAGGATTCAAATGACAGCCCTCATCATTTTATGTATTAATCAGTGGACAATGTCCAGAGTCTCAAACAGACCATCACCCTTTTGTTGGACAGAGGCAAGTTCCTACTACCAACCCATGTTCTGTCATTGCCATCAAGATATTCTGCCTTGAAGAAGTCTTGATTCTTCTCAAATTCAGTACACTAAATGTCAGTGTGTGGGTTATTCTGATACTGTCCAAAGATCATTTGAAATCAAGCCTGTGTGACTACGAGTCCTGTCCCTACACACAGAATATTTCTCACACCAGAGGTGGAGGCTGTTCTAAACCTGATTTTACAGATGGAGAGAAGAGACACAAAGCAGTAATTACAGAGGACAAAAAGGAAAGAATGTAGACATGAACTCTACCTAGAATTCTAGATGACAAGTGAATAGTCAAGTGACACAGAAATAATTTTCTTTTCAAGTTTTGGACAAACATCACTTTAAATCTTCAAAACAGGAAACAAAACTACAGGTTATCGAAATTTTATTCCATAAAAATGGTATAAGAACTTTCTGCATTTATTTAATTAATACCAGAGCACCTGATACACATAAGTCTCCTACTCTGGGGGAATGGGGGGGGGAGGGGGGGGAGTATGAGTAAATGTATTCATGTATTCTGTCACATGATGTCTATTTTACCCATAACAGAAGACAATATTTTAAGAGCACTGCTTTTGAATCAGTGCAGAGCTTTGGGCAGGAGTCAATTTATATTGCAAAGGAATGATGATGTACCTCAACTCACTTTAATTTTAATAATTGAATGAGAAATAGGAAAGCCTATTGAAAGGACTGTATTCTGGTCAAAGACTAATGAGGAAATAGTTTCAAGTCTCTGAGTCAGTGGGTGTCATGGTAACAATGCATTATCAAAATCTGATTAGCATGCCCAGCAGCTTTATAAATGATAACATGCTCTTCTAATTGCATTTCCCTTTCTTTCTTTGTGATGAGTTTTCCCTTCATAACAGGCACAAGGTAAGGCAGCATAATGTGTATCAGTAAGTTAGACCTGGGAGATCCAGTGTGCCCACCAACTCAGTGCAACTTGTCATTCAGACACAGAAAAGTTGTCCTACCTTCTTCAAGTAAGAAATTGATCTTTTTCTCCTCCTGTATTATACACAATTATTTACGTCAAATTTTATCTTTTTTTTTAACATTAAAAAAAATCATTTCTAAGGATATACACATTAAAAAGACAACACTGAAACACAAGCATCTTAAGAAAAAGCCTATGCCTCAAGAAAAAGAGATGCAAGAAAGAAGGACACATTGAAGAAAGCATTACTCCATGTTCTTGAGGTTTTGAAAGGAAGGCGGAGATAATCTTGTCTTTAAAAGATTGTGTGCATGTTTGAGAACTTATTACAATATCAGAAATCAGAAGGAAGCATTAAATTAAAATACTTTCCCTTTTCATGAAGGAAAGAGCTAATATTGCTTCAAAAAAAATAAAATACAATGAACATACAAGGATGGAGGTTTAAAAATGCTCCTTTTTATAAGTGAATCTCATGTGAGTACCCTGGCAGATCTTCATTATATTTAACAGTAGAAGAACTCCATTAGAACTGCAGACCCACAAATCTGATGCAAAATCATTTTAGCATATACAGGGTCTGTCTTAAATAGATTATTTATTTATTTTTTAGACTAAAATGGCCATTCTATTTTTTCAACAGAATGACCAAGAAATCTAACTGAATGTTTGCCCTGTTTCCATGATTCTGGCAACCTAAATATTCCTTATTTCCAATGCTCACTTTCAGTTATTAATTCAGCTTAGAATCTGTGTAAAGGGAAAGAAGGAAAGCTCATATTATTCTCTAGGCAAACTCAAATAGTCTTAGTCATATGACAAATAATGCCTAATACAAGAAATCAACTTTTCTGTATTATTAATAATGGAACTGTGTTTGTTATAGAGAAAATGAATACAGCAAGCCCCAAAAAGCTTATTACTCCTTATTACTTGCACTGGCACATGGACAAAGTTTAAGATGTACAAAATACTAAAAGCAATCAATCTTAAGTCAACATACTGAAAGCCAGAGGAACATTTATCTACATGTTTGGAAATTCAGCAGAGAGCACAGGGTTACACTGAGAATGGAAAGTCATCAAAGCAGGCCAGTGAACAACGAAAGAGCAAACAAGAACTCTCCAGAAGGGATTAGTAGTAGTTCAGGGGACTGTTTGCACTAACCTTGGATGGAAGCAGCAGCCTGAAAGGCAACCAGTGTGACCTTCACTTGTCATGATGATGTTCCTATCAGGTAAAGCCCACATTTTTCACAGGGAGTCATTGCTGCCAGTGACTACAATGGCCTTTTGGGGATGTAAAGACAAGCTGCAACAGAAAAGAGAGGCAGATTATATTCTGCATCCACTTTGTTTTACATAAAATACATGGCAGGAAGATTAATTTAATTCGGGGTAACAGCTACAGAGGACTCTTGAGTCTGAAGGGACTGAACAAGCAGGGATGCTTTCTATGCTCATAAGAATTTAATACAGATGCTATGCAGATGAGTTCTGTTTTTGCTACAAAAGAAAACAACATGATTGACTTCTGTGAAATTGTTTTCACACTCAAAGTTCCAGATGATCAAAACATTCAAATATCTTTTGAAATACTTTGTTAGACTACCTTCTTACAAACACATAACAGGGTAATGCCAGAACAAGCCGTACCCACATGTATCACTTTTCCCACATGCAAAACAACTTCAGAAGCACTGGCTCATCAGCCTGCTGCTGATGTCCAAATGCAAATGAAAGGACAAAGGCACACTCTGCCTTCCCACCCCCCCCCACCGCATTGTGCCCTTAGGTTTAATGTCTCCTACCCCTGAGAAATAATTCTAATTATAATTACAGTCCAGAAGCTACAGTCTTTGCCATCAGTTTAGTACCTATTCACTGGGACTAGGTCAGAAAATCAATTTAAATTCTACACTCAGAATGTGTCAAGTTTTGGTTGGTTTTTTTTTTAATGAAGTCTCACAATTGGATGAAATGGAAACAATACACTTATCACACCCCTATACTGAAAATACATTTTAGTGTTGATTTGGTGACTGCAGCACAGCTTAAAGTAGACCCAGAGAGGAAAATAAATCTGTTGGAAAGATAACAAATAGTGTATTTCATATGGATCAGGTTATTTAATTTAAATTCTTGTAATGCTTTACTAATTGTTAAACATCAAAAAGCACTGAGAAGTTGACTTAAATCCCAAGAGTAAATTATTTAAATAGATTAAATCTGGAGTTCAGAATCAAAATGCAGTAACAGGGGGAGGAATCATAATCTGTGTGTGCAGCTATTTCAGCTGTGCATCAGTACCCACAGTGTGCAGAGAAAAACACTTATTAAAACAGAATTATAGTTGTGAGAGATGATGCTAAGCTGATAAATAGGAAGAAAAGGGAGATCTTAGGTGGCACGCTATTATAAAAATATCTTCTTAAATAGTACTTTTCTCCTGCACTCAAAATTATTTCATTAAATTCCTAAACCAGAACTATATATTCTACTATACCAGGAAAAAATAATTCCCTCTATTGAACCCATGATAAAAACACGTTTGTGTCATCTAGATTTTCACCAGAACACACATCTGTTCTTGCAGTTTAAGGCACAGTCTAGGAAGATTCCTTCCGATTCATCAATTCAATTCATCTGCTCAACCAAGGAGTCCAGGTTTTATTCATTCTAGGTTCTTAAGAGAAAAAAAAAACAAACCCAAGTTTTCTCTCTTTGCCTAAATAAAATAAACTTCCTTTGCATTTATAGAGAGAAAACAGAAGGAGAGAATGATGCTATTTAAATTCTCCAGAGATGCACAGAGAGCAATCATAGCACTTACACTGGCCACAACAGATATCTAAAAGAGCAAGGAGGGAATAGCGATAAAAGGAAAAAATTAAAGCCTGAAAGAAGACACGCCAGTGGCCTGCAAATTACAGGATGACAACTGCCCCAGAATCCCTCTTCTACTGGAGACCAGTGACAGACCAAAAATCCCATTGCTCTTTTCTCACCACAACCAGGCACATAGCACTGTTATTCTGGGGACTGCTCAAAAGAAGAACAGTTTCACAGAAAAATCAGTGGTCTAATAAATCTATCCACTCTCTTCTCTCAGCCTCTAAAACAGAGGGGCTTCCTCACCAGCTTACACCTGGCATGAAGTGAGATCAGCACAGGAATATCTTTTACTTGCTAGTGACAAGGTCCTAAGCTCCTCTGGGCATAACAAGGGAATGGGCAAGGGAAAAAGAAAAAGGTAGATTCAGAAAGACTAGAAAGGGAGGACAACCACTGCAAAACCACTGACACTGCTCCTGCAAAATGCTGCTCCTGACCAGCGTTTTTTATTTCCATGTCATTTTTACAGTCAACGCTATTTAATTAACAGCAAATTTGTGACATAACCACTGTCGAGGTGCTTCTGAGAAAGGAAAACGCGTTCATCCCAAAGCCATTAATTGGGCATCCTTGTCTTCATTTTTGGCCATACAGCATTGTATGGATTTTTGCTTCATCTCTGTTCACAGATTCTAATTATTTCCAGCACAGAAGACTTTGGGTAGATTGGAATGGAAATCAATAATGGAACATGTGTGATAGGAACATTAGTTTTCTCCTCCTTTGGGATAGAAGTGTAATCAGAAGAGACTCAGAAAAATCAAAACAAAAACAACCACCAAAAAAAAAAAACAGAACAAAAAAACCACACCAAAAACAACAAACATAACCCCCAAAGAAACCTCTCAGCAATTTACCACAGTTAAATATATATATACCCAAGTTAATACAACTCATTATGGGCTTAGAAGACAGTGTCATAACTTCAGTTAATGGTATGGTAGATATATAATGCTGCCAGTAATTTACTTTCAAAACAATCATTGATCATAATTTATTTTGACTGAACCATAAATAAAAATAAGGTTATCTTCAGATCCAAAAATACTTTCAGTCTCGGCATGTACGTTTTATGATTTCACACCTACAAAACCAAACTTCGGTCACAAAGTGTTAAATCCAAAGCTTCTGGTGGAACTTTAACTGCAGGCTTGTTTTCATACAAGCACAAACTGCATGGCATTGAGGCATGGGAGCATTCACTGAGATGCATAGGAAAACCTTCTAGCCATAAGGTTTCCAAAACACTGGCACTGACAACCATCTGCCATTGTCAGCCTGCTCCTAAAGCTCACAGCACGTATTACACAGGTCGATGACTTCCAGCATGGTTAGGGGAAAGGACTGGTTGGTGCCTTGAGGTTCCTTCAAGTGCTAAGTTAGCAATGTTCCTACTGAGCCACAGTTCATCCAATGCACAGCAGACATGCTTATATGTGAAGGGAAATTATAAGGCAATAAAAGCATCATCTCAAACCTCTGCTAAGGTGTAACAGCAGTGAAACCCAAGTGCACAGATGCAGGACAGAAAGACATAAAAAAACCCTATAATTTTAAATTCATTTTAATGGCTAAATTATCTTACAAATCACCACAGATTCAGACTTTTTTCACTAGTTTTCTACAGAACTCAGGAGATTGCAGGAATAAAAGTCATACAGAAATAAAAATCTAACCTAAAGAGTCTAAATATTAGGCATTCCGAGAAAGAAGAATGCAAAATTAATCACTGTTTCAGTACTCTGACTCATCCAGCCTCACCCAATTGCTCTGTGGCAGAAATAAGGACAAAATCCAGTTTGCTGTGGTATCACATATAGGAAAATTATGCTATTAATATAGACAGCTGCCAAATATCTAATACACAATGCACTGAATGACACTCGTGATATGTAATTTTTAGAATTTTATGACGATCAAATATATTTGCATTCCCAGACACTAGCAAAGAGGATAGTTATTAACACCAGTAGCTGCTTTCAGGCCAGGAAGCTTTTCTGCTGCATTTCTTGCTCTGAAAGATGAGAGCAGGAAAACTCCTCTGAGGTTAAAACAAAAACGTGTTTTTCTGAACTGGGCATGGCAGAACCAAATGAGGTTCAACAAGGATAAGTGTAGATTCCTGCATCTGGGTAAGAATAACAAATTACACCAGTACAAGCTGGGAGGTCATCTGCTGGAAAGCAGCCTTGTGGAGAAGGACTTGGGAGTCCTGGTGGACAAGTTCTCCATGGAGCAGCAATGTGCCCTTGTGGCCAGGAAGGCCAATGTTATCCTGGGGTGCATCAAGAGGAGCGTGTCCAGCAGAACAAGAGAGGTTCTTCTCCCCTCTACTCTGCACTGGTGAGACCTCACCTGGAGTACTGTGTCCAGTTCTGGGCTCCCCAGTTCAAGACAGACAGGGATTTGCCTGAGAGAATCCAACTGAGGGCTACAAGGATGATTAAGGGACTTGAACACATGTCTTATGAGGAAAGGCTGAGACACCTGGGGCTCTTTAGTCTGGAGAAGAGAAGACTGAGAGGGGAATTTGATAAATGTCTATAAATACATGAGGGCTAAGTATCAAGAGGAAAGTGAGAGCCTCTTCTCACTTGTGCCCTGTGATAGGACAAGGGGGAATGGTTATAAGCTAGAACACAAGAGGTTCCACCTTAACATGAGGAAGAACTTCTTTACAGTAAGGGTCACAGGGCACTGGAACAGGCTTCCCAGGGGGGTTGTGGAGTCCCCTACTCTGGAGATTTTCAAGAGTTGCCTGGATGTGTTCCTCTGTAATCTATGTTAGATTATATTTAGATTATATGATCCTGCCCAGCAGGGGGGTTGAACATGCAGATCTCCAAGGTCCCTTTCAACCCCTAATACTCTGTGATTCTGTGATTCTTGGTCACAGAAACATTTTAGCTAACATTTTCTTACACAACAATTCAGGTTTAGTCACAATACATAGCATGGGGATTTTTGGTCTGAGCAGTTACATTTGGTTGAAGTTAAAAAGGGCTGAAAACCTCAAGTTTTTTTAACAGAAACTGTTGGGAAATCACAAGGAAGAAAAAAGGTGAGATTCCAGGAGTTGGGATAAGGACAGCTTAACAAAACAACACAAAGTGAGAAGAAAACAACATCATTCATGATAATACTAAAGTAATGAGAAATAAATTTGAGTTGTAAAAGCAAGGAAAGGCTCTACCTGTGGCTGCAACACCAACTCTCCCTGCTCCAACCATACTGAAGCAAGTTGAAAGCAGGCACCTCAACACAGGGCCAGTCCTCCCCTTATAAAGGGGCATGACTCAGTATGGTATGGACTATCCTATTGGCTGGTTTGGTTGTTTATCCCAGCTGTGGCCCCTCTCAGCTGCAGCCTCTTAAAACTACCTGGACCAGCAGCTTCTGGTGATATTATCCCAAGCCCAACCCAGAACAGACAGTAATTGGTCTTTATCTCAAGCCATTCACTTTCTCAGCCTATTTTCTCCTCCTGTCCTGCTAAGGAAAGGGAATGAGCAAGCAGCTGGGTAGGCATTTCACCCTCAACCAAGATTAACCTGCCAATAAATTAAAACCATACATATCACAGAAACCTAAACAACCATTTTGCCTGCTACAATTTATCCTAAGATGTCTTCTTTGAACAACATCTCTCTAATACGGTTATTTCTACCACCTTTTTATCTTGGCTTGAGTTATCCAATCTTACTGCTAGTATTATTCAGCAATAATTATAACCCTGACATTTAATTCAGGGGTTTGTTATACAAAGGTAGCACAACTGAAAAGCTTTGCATTTCTGTTTGAGGGCTTAAAATTTATTTTCTCATGACGTAATTGTAAAGGAAAAAATGCTTTTGAAAGAGACAAGAAGAGCTAAATCAACCAAACAAAAATAATAAATAAATTAAAACAAAAAACAAACACCAACCCCAACACAAAACCAACAAAATTAGGGGGAAATACTAAAAGCACAAAGCTCCTATCTTTTGTTTCATTGATGTAAATGACTGTCTGGAAGTCAGTGACAGATGTCACTTGCAGCAATACTTAAAAATCTCTATCCTGCCTAGTGAATTTCCTGATTGATTCCCAAGCTCATATGACTTGGGATTTGGAAAGGATAAAACCTGGTAGAATCTCAACATACATATAGTTAACCTTCTCTACAACTTAGAAAACAATTAGAAAAGAAGTTTCCAGAAACTTTAACCAGTATGTCTAACAGTCCAAAAGAATTCATAACCCAGCTAGTTTATGTACTTGTTCTGGTCATGACGAAGACAAAGTCTTTAATTTCAGCTGTACAAAAGCAGGAAACATAGTTTATTCTAGTGAAGCAGTGAAATAAATTCCCATGCTTTCTAACTTGCCCAGACTAGCTCTCCTCTCAACAAAGAACAACTTCAGAAAGTGAACACCCTACAACGTCTCCCCAAATAACTGTACTAAACACATTGTTAAAACTCACAGATATGGACACAGTTGTAGTGATAAATTAAGGTTCATTTTGTGATGTTCTACCTTCAATCGCTCTATGAGCAATTATCAAAATGCATTAATTTGTATTAGCAGAGTGTTGTAACCTACCTAGGTTTTACCACGTTAGATCTGATTATGGACATGCTGGGCAGACTAAAATAATTTTCTTCTTAACAACAAAATTTGGCTCTAAATCGAATCTTAGAGAAATTAAAAACTATCCTCTTGAACTGCAGGTGTTCTTTTTAGGACCCAGTCCTTTGAAGATAAACGCACCTTCTTGATTATGCACTGCCAGGAGTCCTGATGATTCCACAGCATAACAACTTAAAAACATACATAATCCTTTTCAACATGAGTCCTTAATCAGACCAGAAAAAAAGGATTTTTCTAGATAATAACATGCAAATTGTTTATGTGAACCTCCACATCCTAACATTAAGCCTTTTATCTAAAATGGTTGTAAATAACAACCAGCATGAATCTAAATCTCTTCTCACAGAATCTTTATTTATTTATTCCTTTTGCTTATAAGGTGTTTGATAATTACTGCTGGCCAAAATAAATAAATCAGTCAATAAGTCTCCAATGTCAGCTATTCCACAGCACAGAAAGAGCACGTTTGTAACCCACTTTACACCAAAGCAACAGGCAACTGACCTTAGTCCATAGAGACAGATGCTATATTTTCAGTCAACATTATCTGTGGGGGTTTGGGAGTTGGTTTTTAAAATTTAAATTGGTATACATTTTAGATGGTTACAAAGCTGTGAACAGAACAACAGACAGGTCAAATACCTTGGGGTATTTTTTTTTAAGACTAAGAGTGCTTTTTTTAAAAAAAAAACAACAAACCAAAACCAACTAACTCAGGAGTCATTCCCTGTGTAGCTTTCAAGCTTTTATTTAATATGTATCCAAATCAATTTTTCAAGCTTAGTCAATTTGCTAGGTACCCAGAATACTTCTTAAAGTAATTAAGCAAAAAAGAAACAGCATTAAACTAGCAACAAGCAAGTAGATGCAATTAAAAATGTTAAAACATTGGTGTCCCTTCCTAGTATTTACTCTCTGAAGAGGAAGCTGTACTTCCTTGCCCGAAATGATTTATACCATGATTCATGCTGCCCATCACCATGTAGCTAATCTTCTACTATCACATCCTTCATGAAATATGCTACGTCACTTTTATTTCAGGAAAAGCAGTCCCATATGAGTAATAAATTACAGCATTTGCAATAATATTGAAACAGCATTAGAGCTGCAGTGAGTCTGAAAGAGATGGCAGCTCAAAGGACAGCTCAAGAGCAGCAGGGAAGAGGCAACAGCTAACCAGGGTTAGACCACATGCAAACTTTAGCAAAGGAACAGCCCGTGTATTTTCACACGGCACCTGCGGTTGTGAACTACCTCACAGGCAGAGAAGCAAAGGGAAAAGTAATAGATGCAAAGTTGCATAAAACTTTCCCTGTCTGATACATAATTGTTGCCTATTTTTTGACCTCTGCATTAGGTACTTGTTGGGTACTAAGATAATAGCTTGTCTTCTTTTGTAAAGAAAGAAAAACTGTATTTTTAGCACAGACAAAGGTAATTTTAGCTTGACCAGCTTGAAAAGATGCAGATTGTTTTCACAGAACCTTTTACCTGTGGCCTGGTTCAAATTAGTTTTCATCATTACTGTTGGCAATTCCCAGTCTTCTGTTGCATGGCAGCTTTTTTCACAGATGATTAGGAGCAGTGTTGTGGTATATAAGAGTCTGGAATGAAAACTACTTGAAACTTGCCAGTTGGTAAATCCTCTTAAATTAATCAAGATTGATAAAAGAAAATATTTTGAAATATAATTTGCAATTAGAGCATCAAACTGTCAGCTCACATTTCTAAATTAATAAGAAACAAAAGCATTAACTTCTCAAGGTCAGCTTCCCTCCCTCACATTGGAAGGCAAGGAATGTGTTACACTCTGTGCTCCATTTCAGCACCGTCACACTGAAGAATGCTTCCATCAACAGAATTAATGGGAACTCTTGTGGGAAGAAAGTTACATAAATAAACAGTTTCTTCAGTTAGGACTAAGAAGCAAAGCTGCTTACTATAAATCATGTTCTTCCTCTGATGATCTTCATAACCAGGCATATATGCATGAGAGAGAAATGGATTTTAGACTGAGAAAGGATCATGGTAATTCTGTAGTCCCCTGAGTCCTAAACTGTAAAGCTGCAAGCCCTGGGTGGCCTGCAAAGCTCTGCTGAGCAGCCTTCTGCCCCAACAGCTGTGCTGCTTTCCCCACTGATGAACACCCTTCAACTTCTCCATCACCAGCTTTCACAGAAATGGATTTCAAGAGGTTTAGGGTAAACACAAGGAAAAACATTCTCACAGTGAGGGTGACAGAGCACTGGAATGGGCTGCCCAGGGAGGTTGCGGAGTCTCCTTCTCTTAAGACATTAAAGACCCTGCTGTGTGACTTGATGTAGGTGATCCTGTTCTGGCAGGGGGGTTTAGACTAGATGATCTTCTACGTCCCTTCCAACCCCTAACTTTCTATGATTCTATTTGTTTACTCTCCTCACCTGCACAGAATTACAGATAAAAGTACTCAAAGGCAGCATCTAGTCTACCTTGGACTAAGGAAAGCTCATGTAGATTCACACAACATAAACTTGTGTAACTTTTCCTTGAAAGGAGGTTCTACAACACCTCTAAGTGGGTTTTTCTGAGGTTTGTGCTTCAAAAAACGTTTTCTATCACACACCCCTCACCAGTCTGAATGCATAGAGATTTCCCCAAGTTCTTCTCTCTGGAACATGGAGAACAATCTCTCTCTACATTTTATCTTTAAATCTTTATATATGAGGTAGTTGTTATCAATATTATCTTAAACTTGCCAAACTCAGTTCTGTAACTGATGTAGTTTTCTAAACTTTTTAAAAAGTCATGACCAAACAGAGACCCCAGACCTTGCTAGCCCAACAACAGGGACACCACATCCCACTTCACAGATTCCAGAATTAAATTTCCTTAGTTAGCAACAGTAATGCATTGTAGACATTGTTATCCAATTTTTCTTTTGACAGGTATTCCGTATCTTAGGTTTGCATATCTGAATTCTTTTCCTGAAATATATAAGGCACTTTATTGAATTTCAGCACGCTGATTTCAGAACATCTCTCCAATTTGCCCAGTTTATTTTGAATTCTAATATGATACAGAAAGGTATTTGCAACTCCTCACTGTTGGTGTAATCTGCATATTTTATAAGCTTGCCTGTATTCCACCACCATCACTGCTAATTAAAACTTTCAACAGAACTGATTTCCTAAGCAAATTCTCAAATTGAAATGCAGTTTGTGGAATTCAACCAAGGGATTCCTGCAGCCAATCCATTACATCGGCCTGTACTAAAACTTAGCCTTTAGAAAGGCACTTAAAGCATATTTTTAAAACATAAATGAAAGAAAAGCCGCCATTTCCTTTGCTAAATTTTTGCAATAGTTAATTATGCACCTTTTATTTTTGCAGAACTTTAAGATCAGGTCAGATTCATTCTCTAGCTGCACATTATACTCCATTTTATCAGCAAGAGAATACCCAAAGAAAAGACTGAGTTGTAGAATTATAGACTTACTGACTGGTAGATTATACTGTACCATTCCTTAAAACTTCTATGGATTAATCTCCACAGTTAGTGTTAACTGAGCTTAAGAATTCCTGAAATGTTTGGTGAGACTTGAACAAAGTAATGTTGTAATTTTTACAAAGTAAACCAATATGGAAATAAAGTTTAAAGACCAGTGATGGGTTGGTTTTTTTTAATTCCATGTAGTAGGAGAACTGATAAAGGACATCCTAGTTTAGTGTAGTCCTAAAAGCACTAAATAATACTTCCTATAGACGTACTTGAAAGCAGATAGCTTAAAGTATTTTTAAAAAGCTTGAAAAGTAGAAAACACTGCTGTGTTGAAAAGTGAAAGATTCTGCTGTTACAGATGCAGAAACATAAGAGTTTAAACTTCCATTAAATCAGAAACTACATGAACTATTTTTATTGCCATAAATAAGTTTGGCAGAATAGTTTCAAAACATTAACTTCAATTTTAATATGAATAGTGTTTCATTTTCTAATTAGAAAACACCTAACTTGAGAAAAAAAACCCAAACAAACAAACCCACAAACAAAAAATAATATCCACTAGACAGAAACATAAAAAAAAAAAAAATCAGAGTAAACAATAAACTTTAGGGCATCCACTTGATCCAAAGCTATACTCATCTAGAAGGAGCTATATCAGTTGCCCTACTATGTGAAGTGTGGAATTTCATAATGTCAGCAATGAAAATGAACTTTTTTTTTTCCCCAGTCCACAACAAAAACATCCAAAGGAACATCCATAGCCAGTCCAGAGTCCAGTTTTGAAAAATTCTTCACATGGCTTGAAAAAAGCAGCTTTGATATTAGAGCTGCGTACCACAGAGCCATAGCTGGAATGTGCAGCATCTGCCCTGAAATGGGGTATTTTCCAATAAATCTGTTTTTATCCATCAGACTTATTTGCAGCTTGCAAGTAGTCATCAAGAAGTAAACTTTCAAATAAGTGTTTGGGGCTGTAGACATAGGAATCTCACTTGAACTTTAACAGATTTCTTTACATATCAAAATACTATTTTCCTTCGTGAGCCACAGGAATAGAGATTTGCAGTGTTCATGCTTGAGTCCCTGCAGCCAGCTAAAACTAACCTAATCAATAGAAATCCTTTGTTCATTTAAAGGGACTTGTACAGAGGATTGCTTAGAAGTAAAAAAATACCATTAGAGTTCATGGGAATTTGGACTGACTTAGTATTTCAGCGCATAGCACTTCAATACAGTTGCTTAATGTGCTTGATTCTTCGTCTGTAAATGCCACCCATCAGCTGTGGGTACCTTACAGCAGTGCAAAAGGAAACAATATGTCCTCATCCATGAAGTAACTGCACTTACAGTAATAAATGAGTAATAAATGAGATGTTCTGCATGTACATGAGTATAGAACAGCAAAGCTTAATAATGCTCTAAGACCTAATCCTGCACATAGAAGGAGCTGAATAGTGGAGTTTGGGCTCTTTGTACAAATTTGATTGTTTCAAATAAAAACAAACTTGGAAGAGTAAGGCTAATTGAGGGAGATACTGGAATTAAGTATCACTATCTTTTAAAAATATTATCACATTTTGCACTTGAGTTATGGCCATAATGAAGTAAAACACTTAAGTTACATGCATAACTTTATGCACACAATTAGCTCCACAAAGCAGAGCTGAACAATAAACTGGAGCAATTTATTTTGGTGTCAGAAGGATTAATTACATCCTGAAACTTAACCACTGCCCTGTGTACTTCTATCACTTGCACAGAAGAGCACTTGGTACCAACACACAGCACTATGCACTTATAAGTCTCTATTCGCAGTTCACTCATATCCTGTTAGAAGATATTCCAGTTCTTGTCCATGTTGTACACAGTGGGAAAAAAAAAAGAAGTTTTATGAACCTGCAAAATAATACATCTTGTCCTTGTTAGTGTGTGTATGTCTATTACCAGAGCTTGCCACTGTAGCCAGCCTTCATATTTGTATACAATAAAGTAGAATATCAAGAACAAGTATCCATGTAATTAGCATATCAATCATGTAGTTCTTTAATATAAATGAAGTATTAATTCACTGCTCTGTAAACTCCCTCACCATAACTAATGCAAATTATTAATTAGCTCACCACAAGACAAAAAAAACCACAGCAAACCACCTGTAGACAGATTTCAGCAGCCATAGCTCAGGCAGCACCTGCAGTAGTGACCCACCGTCCCACCAGCAATGGGGCACCCTGCATGAGGAAGATGCTGAAGCTGGCAAACACTTGGGGCATCTTCATTACCTGCCAGTGCACAGGCTGCTGTGAGCTGTGGTCCCCTCTGCTTAATTGCTGCTGGAGCTCCCATTTTTCCTGTTACTGTGTCTTGTTACTGACAGACAAATATTCCTTCTACAAGAGAAGGGGGAAGGTTTAATACAGCTTTCACATTTTTTTATGGGCCCTGTGATGGTTTCCTGCAGAGCACCATACAACCATCTTCCTAAAAGGCGTTCTGAAGTTCTTCCAAAGCCGCTGCTTCAGCATTGGGCTTCTCACCAGGTAACACTCTGGCTGCACCAGCACAAGGCAAGAAGTCCCATAGAAAATTAAGGCAAAACCACACCAGGAAGAGCAAGGCTAGCACAGACATATGGCACCAGTGACACGCTATGACGTTCCACTGTTCTTTTGCTTAAATACAGTTCACTGCACTGAATGACTCGTTTGTGCAGCTGCAGGTTTTTAAATAGGCTTCCTTCCTATTAAAACTAAAAAAATATATTCTAAGAACTAAACTGAGGTCCTCACTGTGAATGCACATCCACCTATGAAGCATGGTTCTCCAAAATCTGAAAGGAGTAAAATGCAGAAAGTTATGATGATGTTGGTGTCTGTTGCTGTAGCGCAGTTAATCAATGCTCTCCCAGAGGAGCCTTCTTACTCTGCTTTTACAAATACCAGTATATATTTCTAAAAACATCAGCCTACAGAACCCCATTTCTCTGTTTCTTGTAGTGCATGTTTCTCCCCACGCATGTTTTTTCACACCTCCTGTGACAGGTAATTTGCCCAGCACTTTTCAGTGCCACACTGCCTGAGAATTCAAGTCTCTCTCTTCGCATTTACACAGCACACGTGTAATTCATACATGTGTTTTCCACTAAGACTTAGAGCCAGAGACAACGACAGGAGACCATCTTTCAATTTCTTCCCCAAACTATGTAGTGACCTTGTTCAAAAGCCAGGAAAACCTCAAGAGAGTTACTATATAACAGAAAACTGTATCCCATGCCAAGACATATCCCTCTAAACAATACAGCACAGATACATTTTTCTTTAGGGACATTACAATTTTAAATGTAATTTTTTTACTTTTGTTTGTGAAGAGAACAATTTTCCTCTTCCTGTATCTGTTAGAAGCAAATCAAAAAATTTATTTCAATGGAGATGTTTTGAAAAGCTTGCTAAAGAGAAACAGTGCAGGTTTCCCTTGAGAGTACAACCAAATTTTGCCCCTCAAGAAACAGTTCTCTAAAATAACTCTTAAAGCCCCCATGGCTTTGAGGGTACGGGTCCAGGACTGATCAAGCACCTCACTTGAAATCCCTTCATCATCTATCTGCCCTGCAGGGCACAGAAGCTGGCTGTGTCCCACCACACGTGTAGGCAAATTTGGGACTGGAGGCCTTTTCTAAATGCAGACACCTGATTTTGTACACCCCACATGGGAAAGACATGGTAAGTTTTTCCATTTTGTTCCACTGTCCTTGAAGCTTAAACAACCTGTGTCTCTTCTTGACAGATGACACAGTTGTGCGAAGGTTAGAGGAATGCTGTTCTGACTTGCTCAAGCTTCCTCGTCCTTCCATCTTTCCCCAAAGTCAAACAAAACAAACAGGTGCAAATGAGCCCACCAGGGGCACGTGAGACACCAGGCAGCCCTGTGCTATTACTCCGTGCTCAACTCTTGAATTTTACAGCTTCTATGCAACACACAGACACCTGCTGCAGAGGACAGGATTACACAGGAAGACCAAGGAATCCTGCTGCAGCAGCAGTGGTAGGAGGCTGGTTGGCTTAAGAGATCCTTACATGCTGATGTAAAGGAAAACTTAGTATCAATGTAGATGCTGTACCTTTATCAGGAGTCCTACCATGTATCAAACAAAAGCAAGGTATAGAGTAGTTCCCATGCTAGTCCAGTCAAACAAAGCTGGCTGAGGAGAAGAGGAAACAACAGAAGCAGCACAACAGGAGGGATACGGTGAGGACAAAAGCACCAGGAGTGGCATATGGGTATGCAACAGGATAAATAAATAATGTCTGTGTGTAGAAATACAGACAAACTGGGGAGGGAAAGGTAAAAAGGTGGAGGTAGCAAGTTTTAGCTATGACGTGGCTACAAGGCTGTGAGCCACTGGGCTGAAGTTTCCAAACATCAACTGTATTCACTGGGAGCAAAGAATCAGTTGGGATGGAACAGCAATCCTGCTCCTGAGGCACCTCGCTGCTTCTGCTGGTGCTGAGACTGCTGTAAAAACACAAGGTAGCTCCGCTGCCTCTCTGAAATGAACATCCAAAATCAAATAATCAAGTGCAATGTAACAAAGAAAGAAGGCCCTATCTCCACAAACAAATTGGACAAGTAAAGAGGTTGGAAATTCCTTTCCCTGAAGCCCTTTTTTAGCACGCCAAATTTCACCAATGCAATAACCCCACATATACATCAGCAATCACCAGATGGCAGAATTTGCTTAATAAACTGAAAGCTACATCCACAACTTTCCAAAGCAGTAAGACAGTGGACAAAATCTCAAGATGCTCACCAACAGCAGTTAGTAACTAGGGACAGAGCAGAGACTAGGAAATAACAGATCAGGGATGCAGCAGCACTATCCAGATCTAACCACATTCTGTACTAAGAATTCCTGTTACTACAACTCTAGTTCAGTATATTCTTCTATTCATGTTCACTTTTTTTTCTTCCTCCTTGGAGGATTCTAGACCATGCTTCCAAGGAGAGTGAAGCACAAATATCTAACACAGACCAACATTCAAACTTTTGAGTGGTTTGTTTTTCTCTTTCTCAGGTGTGCTAACAATGAAACCAATAGTTAACTACTTTACATTTCTACCTTGAATTGGCTGCAAGAGATTCTGAAAAACCTAATACAGTTTCACAAGTCAGGTTCTTCTGCTGTCTGCTTTCAAATTATCAAATGATAATCAATCAAATGATGGAAGGGTTGATTGATTTAAAATTCCCTTTGAAGTAAATAGGCTTAGCATAAGGAATCCTATGAATAAACAAATGCTGCCATTTCCATCTGCCATTTTACTTTATGAATCACACGTTTCACATTTTCCCATGCCTTAATGGTTGAGCACAGAAAAATGCCGGATACACATTTAGAAATTTTTTTTTGTACCACAGCCTAAAGGGTGAGAATAAGAGTTGTAAAACATCCTTTTTCCAAGGACTCTCTGATGCAGAAGTAGCAGCTACAACATATACATCAGGGTAGTAGAAGACAAAGTACATTTCAAATACCGAATGAAACCTATGTGCAATCAATGCATAAAGGACACACTGACAGATGCTTGAGCAGAAAGTCTCTAAGATAAGGAATGTGAAAAGGGCATTTTTTTTTTCAAATAAACAAAACTGTGACAGTTTTTTTTTTTACAAGAAAGAATGGAAAATGTAAGGCCTAACAGAGTAACCCTGGAAAGATGGAATCGTGTTTCACAGCAATTGACAAGGGTGATAAATGATCACAGGAAGGAAAAAAAAAACAAAAAAAAACAAAAAAAAACCACAAAAAAAACACAAAAAAACCCATCAAAAACAACCAAACAAACAAAAAAACCAAAAAACTCAGAATAAGACACAGTCAAGTTCTCTCTCCTGTACTCTGACAGTTCCATAACAGCTAATTACTATGATCAAATATTATATCTATCTACATATACACCCATACACACAAGAAACAATGTTTTCTAGCAGCCTGCATGAATTCAAGCAAACCACTACCAGAGCACAACACAATTCTGTTTAATCCACCAACAACGGCCTACGGAACCCCAAAACCAGTCCTCCTTTCCTGTTAGCTCTACATATGATTTTACATGTCCTTGGGAAGGTGGAATTCATTTTGCACATAATTTATAGGTACTCTTAAAATTGAAGTGTGTCAGGAGAAAGAGAAAGAAACAATATGTTTTGGACTCTGTAAAGGATGTTTTTATCACCAAGCGCACATACACCTAGGGTATTTTCCAGCCTTTAAAGGTCTGTTTGGCATTTCTTTCCCATAATTTATTGACAGCTGGTACATGATACTTATGCCACTGCTTGTCAAAAGTGCCACAGAGGACCCTGACACACAAACTCACTTGGAGAAAGCCATTCAATTACACAGGACATGCTGGGACAGCACTCCCTGCAGGCTGAAGACAGGGAAGGTGATGGTCTAACTCTTGTGGGATTCAGGAGGCTTTGTAACCGCATGGCACAGTGGCAGCAGAATTCTGTAGGGCAAGAAATTTGCTGCGTCACACTAAATCTGGTAGACTAGAGAGGTATGAATAGAGAGCATCCTCCTATTTCACACAAATTAGAATCACTTTCTTCTGGGCAGCGCTCAGGGGTTTTTAGCGCCAGACTTCATGTGATTGTCTATAGCAGCAGAGACCAGATAGACAGTATTAGCAATTTCTTGTTAATTTGAAAACTTTTTTAAAAATTCAATTGCAAGTTGGATGGAAGACATTTAGCATGCAGAAATTTGTGTTTTTCAACTATTCAACAGTGCCTGGAGCAGTGGGCTGGTGTCCTAAATATTCAATAAATATATAAAAAACTCAAATGCTTCATTTCCAGAAAACTTATTTCTGAGCTTAACACAGTAAATTTTCATTAATTTCTTCCCCTAGGTTAATAGGAAACAAATTACATTTCAGAATATGTTAATGGAATTTCCCTACAGTTTCTCTCTTATGTACTAGCACCTGTAAATGTTTAAGTATTATAAAATATATATAGGGCGAGACAATGGACAATTTCTTCTACTGTAAGCACAATACTGTGCAGGATGGACTGAAACATGACAACCAACCACATCTCAAACTACCTGAAAGGAGTAGCAAGCTTTCTGCAACAGCTTGTTCTGTCTTTAAAAGAATTGTTAGAGCAATGGAAGCATTAAATGCCATCTTGCAACAGGAACAGGTGTGGACTCATTTGTTGTTCAGCATAGAACAACATATGGTAAAAGCTACAGAAATAGGATCAGGAAGACAAGAAAGGTAAGGTTTAGGATGGTTCATCTATAGCAAAATATCACTGACAGCAAATCAAGGAACCCAGACGGCACTCATTGCCATAAAAGCATAACAGTATATGATTTCATGTTACATTTAAATGGGATATAGTTCTATTCTTCTATACCTGAGGATAAACCCACTACTGAGTCAGCTTTCAAAATGTTTTATATAAATTGTGCCAATACTGGTATGTATTTTTTACTTTTCCTGTTTTGACACATCCACCCTCAATGAGAATAATTTCTAACAGATAGTTAAAATTAAATAATAAAGCAAGTATCTTCAAATATACCTGTGTTCTTCTTTTGACAATCTTTCTGAAATATTCAAGCTCCTCAATGATGTTTCTCATGCACAAATGGCAGTCAGAAGCAGAACTGTTTCAACCTATTCACCCAGTTCAGTTTTCAATTGCAAAACTGCAAATGAAATTTTGCCAGTCCACACATGAGTGTTATGCTTAAAAAAGGGTGCTTCCCTCCCAACAGATCAGCAGCAGAGGTTCCAGCAGCACTTCACCTGGCCAGTCTGAGAAGGTTTCTAGTCAGTTCAGTCCCCACTGCACTTATAGATTTTTATTTTGAATGGCACACATCTGTAGCAGCCCCTATTTTTCCCCTGGTACTCTCAAGTAGAATTTCCAGTAAGGATCCCTAAGGGGCAGCACAGCTCCACAAAAATGTAACCTTGATTCCCGTGCCTATCGCAACCCACATCTGACAGGGATCACATACCTTTCATTCTGAATCTTCAAGTACCAGCAATTCCTAGAAAGATGCCATCACAGTTTCCACAGACTCGGCACTGCTCTTCCCAGCCCACACTCCATACAGTTACCTCTTGCACTGCACTTTGCAGGCAGCTCTGTGTGTGTCCCCATGGCTTGCTGGGGCAGAAATTTCACTTTACACAAAGCAAGGCTTGAGGGTTTGCACATGTTTTAACACTCATGAAATGGAGGAGCTACTTTATAAATCTAATCCAGTCTTTTACAGTAAGGGACAATCAATTATTCTGTCTGAGCCTCTAAGTCAGGGCAAACCTGTGGTGTTCACACAGCCAGAAGTGAGAGATGTGGTCTGTAATGGATGGGAGATTACCTGGTGTACCATTTTCAAAGTCCATCTGGCACCAAATTTGAAGTGGCATTCCCTCAGCGTTAGTGATAGGGCTGAGATTATTTACCATCTTTATACATGACCAGGATGACAGAACTGAACACATCCTCAGCAAGTTTGCAGCCACACTGAAGTAAGCAGTCAATGTGCAGGTGGGTAGGGCTGCTGTTTGGAGGGAGCTTGGCAGACTGGAAACATGTGCTGACGGAAATCTCATTAAACTTAATCAAAACACATGCAAATTCCTGCAGTTAGGTTGTAAATTATCTCTAGAACACCCATAGAACAGGTGGTAGACTGACTAGCAAGCAGCTTTGCAGAAAATGACTGGGATAAAGTCAAAGACAGGGTGGGACTGTACTGGACACAAGCTGAACATGAGACAAAAGCTTGCCCTTGTAGTAAAGCAGCCAAACACGTACTGGGCTGTATTTGCAGCAAGGTTGCAGACAACAGGTTGAGGCAGAGATAATTCCCCTCTGTCCAGTCCTTGTGAGAACACAGCTGGGCTGCTGTGTCCAGTTTTGAACAGTGACACATGTCCCCAGATGGACACTGACAAACTGAAGCAAATCTAGTGGCAGGCTGCCAACATGACTGGAGGTTTGATGGAGCAGCTTCCATGCTGTAGAGGCTGCAGTGCACTGAGACCCATCAAAGTCCTATTATCAGTCTTAATACCTTACATCTAGCAATTCTACTTTCAGTGCTACCTAAAAATAGTAACCAACACTATCATTTAGGAAAAATAATCAAGTACAGTGAATATTTTATCTTGAAAAATAGTACTAAAAGAGTAAAACAGAACATTTTTGTAAGTTTTCTGATAATTAGAATGAGAATTCTGAGAGTCCAAGTTCCACTTTGTTGCAAACCTGTATGATATTAGACTAACAAGTGATGCACAAGGTGAAGAACTACTCAAGGATGTGTATCTGTTCATTGATGTTTACACACAGACACACACAATTTTTCATAGAATCATAGAATGTTAGTGGTTGGAAGGGACCTCTAGAGATCATCAAGTCCAAACCCCTTACCAAAAGCAGGATCACCCAGGGCATGTCACACAGGAACAGATCCAGACAGGTTTTGAAAGTATCTAGATAAGGAGACTCCACAACGTCTCTAGGCAGCCTGTTCCAGTGTTCTGTCACTCTCACAATAAAGTTCCTCCTCATGTTGAAGTGGAACCTTCTGTGCTCCAGTTTATACCCACTGTTCCTTGTCACACTGCTGGGCACTGCAAAGAAGAGGTTGACTCCTTCCATTTGATACCCATCCTTCAGATTTTTATAGACATGAATAAGATCCCTTCTCAGTCTTCTCCTCTCACAAATAAATAGCCCCATTTCCCTCTGACTTTCTTCATAGGAGAGATATTCAATTCCCTTAATCATCCCCATAGCTCTCCATTAGATTCTTTCCTGTATAACCCTGTCTCTCTTAAACTGGGGAGCCCAAAACTGGACACAGTATTCCAGGTGTGGTCTCACAAGGGAAGAGTAGAGAAGGAGGATGACATCCCTACATCTGCTGGAAACAGTTTTCTTTATGCACCCCAGGATGCCATTGGCCTTTCTGGCAAAGTCACATTGCTGTCCCATGGATATCTTGCTGTCCATTAGGACTCCAAGGTCTTTCTCCATGGTGCCGCTCTCCAGCAGGGCAAACCCTAACCTGTACTGGTTCCTGGTGTTATTCCTCCCCAGATGCAGGACTCTACATCTTGTCCTTATTAAACCTCATGAGGTTCTCCCTCACCCAGATCTCCAGCATGTGCAGATCTCATTGGATGGCAGCACAGCCTTCTGCTGTGTCAGTCACCCCACCCAGTTTTGTGTCATCAGCAAACTTGCTGAGGGTGCACTCTGTCCCTTCATCCAGGTGATTAAGATATTGAACAAAACTGGAACCAGCATTGATCCCTGGGGAACTCCACTCATCACTGGCTTCCAGCTTGAATCTGTGCCACTGATCACAACCCTCTGGATTTTGTTGTTGAGCCAGTTTTCAATTCACCTCACAGACCAATTGTCTATACTGCATTTCTTGAGGTTTTTCTACAAGGATGTTATGGGAGACAGTATCAAAAGCCTTTCTGAAGTACAGATAAATGATATCCACTGCCCTGCCTTCTCTACCCACTTTGTCATATCTTCTTAGAAGGATATCAGATTATTATATTTTCCAAAACCAGAATCAGTCCTGTGCACATGCAACATAGCAAAACAAAAATCAGAATTCTCCCTGGCAATTTATTTTTAGGGAATCTCAATTGTGATATTCAAGTTTCTCCTACAAGCACCAACATTTCAATAGCAAATTTTAAAAAGGCAGAACACAATTGTACAATGCATCCAAAGAGATGGGCTTGGAACCTTGTTTCAATTTCTAAGAAAAAAAAGCCACAATTAAATTTCTTGTAACAGAAAGCAATTTTTAGTGGCACAGAAAACAAAACTATGTTAATTTGTACTTCCATTCTATATGGTCTGTAAAGAGAATCCATAGAAGAGAAATGTATTTTAAGACAGAATGAATTAACATAGTTTACAAAAGCCAATGGAACTATTGAAAAAACAGCATGCCACAGATTAAAGTAACTGTGTCAATTCAGTATGAGAAAATTACAGGTTTATTTATAGTTAAATGCACTTCCCTTAGTGCTAAGGTATTTTCTGACTTGTTTTGAGACATGTTTTGAGCTTTTTTCCTCTTTCTAAAATAACATGGTACTGGATTGTGCAGCTAACGTAAGAAACTGCATTTCTGTATGGAATAGAAGAAAGCCACATATTTGGAAGTTTCACATCTACAACTGTTAACATTTTGTACACCAACTTCTTAAATTATGGATTATAAATGCTAAACTCTTTCATTAACATTAAACTTCTGCTAATTTATTTAGGCTTTCCAAGGTATCTCAAAAATAAAATAAAAATATTAAAAACTCATACTACCCTATAATAATGGAGATGTAATTACAAGTAAGAATACCAGGAAAAGAAGAACAGATGGAGTACAGAAACCTACCTGTTGCACATAATGCAAAACAGTTCATGTCAAACAGGGAAATAACAAGCTTCTGTTAAAAACTGCACATCATGTTTAGATTTAAAAAGACATTCCATTGCTTTCAACCATCACCTTACAACAGTGTAGCTGAGTCTTGCCTAAATCTAAACAATATTTGGACAGAAATTTGTAAGTTTTCTCAAGTCACTACAAGAAATGAAGTGTGTGAAATTCTGCCCCAGCTGATAACCACAGCAACACCTCCCACTGACTTCACTGGAATCAGAATTTCATTCCAATTCCATCTGCTTAGAGACTGGACAGTTCTGATTTTTCAAAACTTTGAATTAAAACCTAAATCCTTTAAGCATCCAATCCATACAGGTGATCGTTTTGTTCTAAAAAGTATTTATTAGCACAAATCTTCCTGCTCACATAGATAATCCCATCAGGGTCAAAACCAGAAACAAATTTTATGCTGTACTAAGGCTTTTAAAGAGGCAATAAAAGCTGGTCACAGATATCAACAGATGCAGTGAAAACAGGGCAGAACTTGAAGAAAACAGAAGGGCAGAAATGTAAAGTGCTGAAAGAAAGAGATGAAAGCCTGAAATCACCGAAGAATGGGTGACAAATCCCCAAGAGTGGGAGAAGAGGGCACCTCTGTGAGAAATGTTTTCTTCAGATAACAAATTGGAGGGTATAAATGAGATAAAAGGAACCCGAATGTTTTGGTTTTTTTTTTAAAAAAAAGGTTTTTTTAAGAAAAGGCTTTTATAATCAGCATCAATCTGAGTACAGAAGTCCCCTAACATTCAAAAGCATCAGTTAATCTTCATTAGTAGAATAGTCTTGATGGAAAAGAATAAGATACAAGATAGGAAAGTTCGCAATAAATGTGCAGAAGTATTACAGGATTTATTAAAAAATAATAATAATTAAAAAAAATAACCAGCACAAGTTTATATTAAAAATAGTGATTAAAAAAAAAAAAAAAAAGATATTTTCTGATAGCTACATAGCCTTTATCTTGGTCTGTGAAAAATAAAACAACGCTGTTCTAAATGCCAGTAGCACCACGAGAAATATTGAACTGGTATGAACAAAGGCGTATACTATAATTCAGACCTCTAATTTCTCTGTTTTTTAACATGTTTATTAAAACCTTTCAAATACTAGTTAGATTCTGGTGATGTGCATGATAATGCACAAGAGAAAAATAGATAGGAATCCTGTTCCGAGGTCCTGCATTTTCATAGGCAGGTATGGAAAATATGTACATGGAAGAGTATCACTGCTTAAGTTATGTCCTATGGATATTTCAGAGGAAATCACAGTAGCAAAAAAATAAAGAAAAAGGGATGAACTCAGTACGATTCAGCGTATTTGATTACCAAGAGAAATGTTAGGTTACTTGTGGCATATTCAATGCACTTCCAAAAAAATACAAACATTATCAAAGGCCACTAAATGCCCCAGTAGAAACTATATTTAAATCCTAGTATAACAAAGAAAACAAGGCAAGTAAGAATTTCTAGTGAATGTTTAAGTGTTGCAGTCAATCACGTTCAAATTGGAGTCTTGTTTTTTCTCCAGGATGACTCCTAAGTATCTTGTTAACTGCAATTATCAGGTAGTCAAAAACAGAAGTTCAAGTGGAGGACACAATGTGGGGTTTTGTTAAACATTATGAATCGAATGAAAAACCTGAGTATTTTCATTACACTTTGTAAAAGCCCCATCCCACACAAGTATCACAAGAGAGAGGAAAAGCTGAAGGAACATCTCTAGTCCTCTAAATGACCGGATCCCTACCTATCTCGAAATGTCTGGATCAATTCTGTAACTACTCCCCCCTGCCAGTAACAGGATAGACCTGGAACAAACGGGTGTCTGCTGGTATACACACACCGATTAGCAGTCCCTGAACACACCCTGTTCTCCAATGAAACACCATGACAGTTGTGTCATATGTTCAGCCATAAACAGGTTTTTTTCCTCAGTCAAGCATTTTCCAATTCATAAAGAATCTGAATAAACATTTACTTTGATGAGTATGTAAAGAATTACAAAGGATAACCCTGTCTTCTAGAGGAAGTGCCAAGGCAAAGAGTGATTCGGCAAAGAGTGATCCAGCTAAATGACAGCTATTGTGGAACAGGCTGTCCGTAAGGCTGTTCTGGTGAGAAGCATTCAATTGGCAGGACAGGTTTCCACAGTCCAGCAGCAACAGCTTTGAAAAACCCAGAGGGCTGAAAACCCATCAAATCTCTGCATCAGAAATACTTCTTAAAGTCACTGGGGATTATATTTGGGACTCAACGATCCTAAAGGTCTTTTCCAACACAAACCTGACTAATCCTTTGTATGGCACAATGTTCTTAATTTTCACTGCAGCATAGTTGCAGTCCTGCAGACCTAAATGACAGAGTGATAATAAAGAGCAGTAGGATGGGAAAGAGAGATGGGAATTGGTCACTTAAAAAGTCTAAGGTCAGTCTCACAGTAGGAGCTGACCATCTTCCAGTGACACCCAAGGTTATTCAAGAGATGGCCACAGAGTTAGTACTGTGGCATGCAGTTTCAACAGCCTGACTGCTAATCAGATCCCATGAGCTCCAGTTTCTCGACTTGAAAAATAGTAATCGTAACTGTTGCCAGGTTTTTTTTATCTCCTTAAGCTCAATGCTAGGGCCTAAGAATCACAGAATGTTAGGGATTGGAAGGGATGTAAAAGATCATCTAGTCCAAACTCCTTGCAAGAGCAGGATCACCTAGACTAAGTCACACAGGAAATAGGAAAGTTCAGTGACATTTGGGTCTCAAGTATGTTGTCCTGAAATATATATATATATGTACTTATTAAATCCTCCAGGGTTTGTATCTCCTCACTTTGAGTGTAAACTTATTGTTGAAATCTTGTTATTCCAAACTGACTTTGCAAGTACACAATTTAACAGACAATTCTTCCTTGTATATCCACAGGGCACAAGAAAGAATCTCAAAGTAAAACCTTTGAAGGAGGTTTATTAAAATTTTACATATTCTGACTACTAATAAGCTAATGAGAAAAAAAAAAAAAAAAGGTGTTTTTTTCTTTAGTAGAAATTAGCAATAAAAATGCCCAAAGAAAACAACATGCCATTCATCAGAGTGCAGTGACAGACTTACAGAGGGCTGAATATGGCTTGGAGGCTCAAGCATTTACAAAGTTGAGTTGTCAATTTGGAAAGGACTTCTGAATGCAATCTCCTTTCCACAATATAGGCAGAGTTATAGTTTTGCTTAGAGTCAAACTGTCATAAAATAGTTATGTTAGTTCATCCTAATGCAGAACCATTTGGCAACAGAATTATGGTACACTGCATACCACAGAATAAGTAAAGAGTGCATGATCTTCTCACCAGGAGACTGCTGAATCAATTTTAAATTTTACACCTGAACTGTCTGGATTTAATTAGAGTGTTGCAGTATCTCATTGTTGTTCGTAATAACAATATCACTGGTAAACAGATATCGATATTAGAGGACCTGGAAAAACCCTACTATTTACTGCTTCTAACTAATCACAATGCAGAGACATATACATGCTATTTAATCAGCATGTAAGATGTAACAATTTTCACTCAGAGGCAGCAATCAGCTCCTCCTGCTTACTCAGACACAAAGTATCACAGGTCTCAGTTTGCTCCGAACTTTTTATTGCTCTTCCCTGAAGAACTGAAACAAATTTATGCTTTTCATAACATTATCATCAACTCTTCATAAAATAATTACCATCTTAGTTATCTCTTCACTGCTTTCTGTGATATTTACTTTCCAAAATGCACATTTTAAAGGTGACTGGTGTTGAGGCATGACATTTCTGAAGTAGCTGTCCTGAAATAAAGCTCCAATTGAAAAGCTGTAACTTCGAAATTCTCTTGCAGCTGTCACTTCCTCAAACCTAGTATTTATCATTAGCCTTAAAAAGAATACATTACATTCATCTAAACAAAGCACTGTTTTGCTAATAATTAATAAGGAAATGAATGGTAGAGAGTAAACAGTAGCAGGGGAAAGAGCTTTCTCATTTATTTTCCAGAAAACCCATCCACCTTTCAAGGAAAATACAAATATGGATATCATACCATTAGCTTAATACTACTGAGGTTAATATTTGTACTAAGCCTCTATATCTCCCACTGTAAACACAGCTTTTTCCAAATCCGCAACAATCTGAACATACTTTCTGGTTACACAGTTAATAAATTTCCTCTTGATAAACCTCACTTCAGCGTTCTTAGTAGGTCTCTGTAGCACAGCATGGAGCATTTTGTTTATTCAGGATTTAAATTAATGGAGTCACCAAGAAGCCAATTGTACCTACCCAAAAAAAAATATTAAAAAAAATCCAGATTCTATCATCCCTTTCTCAAGATATTTTTTTTGTCTAAATGATTAATACAAAAGGAATGCTTGAAAATCAGCATAATTTATTGATACTTTTTAACATTGTCCTGATTAACTTTACCATAGCTGACACTATTCATCTGTCAATAATATAATACTAACACCACTGGAAGCTGTGTAATTAAAAAGAAAAGAAACACCTGCTGTAGCACCAGTACATTGCTGGCTACACAGCAGAATTTCACCACACTCATCAAAGTCTCTAAGGTCACTTTTATATAAGATGGGCTTCAAGCTCCTCAGCCAGTCACAACTGCAAAGAAATCTTCATAAAGCAGTCCTGAAACTGCTCCAGGTTTCTGACCAAAGCAGCACAAACACCCGCTTTGTAGACAAGTTGTTATCCTGAATAATCATTACATTTTGAATATTAAAAATAGAGATTTTTTGGAGTGTGGGTGTTGTTTTTTTTTTTTACCTGGACTGTCACAACACAGCCAGGGCAAGAATTCCCCATCATACCCCTGGATTACATTCTGCCTTTTTTGTATGTAAAATACTACTGTAAAAGATCCCAGTGCTGCTGACTTCAGGCTGAGATACAGCAAAGGCCCTTTTTTTTTTTTTTCGGGGAAAGCTGCTTCTTGTCCGATTTCACGCAGAGATGGCATCACCAGAAAACAGAGAGGACCGGCACAAGAAGTCCCATGTCATGCAGAAGTGATGAGAGAACAGAAAAGTATTTGGGCTTAAGGAAGAAACCTGGGGAGATGAGTAAGGAAAGTTCTTTGGGCTTTTATATAGATATAAAGAAAAATACCATTCTCTGTGGAAATTGAACATAATCCTGCTTTGGAAGGGTTGTTGGACTTGATCTCTAGAGTTCCCTTCCAACCCCTAACATGCTATGATTCTATTATCTACTCACCTTAAAACCTCCTTCCAGTCAACAGTTACACAATAACAGACTGGAGGAAGCAAATAAACATGACAATGCAAATAAAACTAATGTGAACTGAGTAAATGGGTAATGCCAAAATTGAAACAAACAAACAAACAAACAAACAAAAAGCCATAGCTTAATCCAATCATGCACTCCTGTATAAAACACATAAACAGTGAGACAATATAAAAATCTTCTGAATTAATATTCCACTCAGCTCCTGCTCTCACCTATGAGTTAGGATACCAAGTTTCCAAAGGATGTCAAAGGAAAAAAAATACTCACAGGTAGCAATCAACTTTTCACTTTCATTTAAATACAGTGGGAAAGAATAATGGCTTTTTTTTTTTTTTTGATAGTGAGATTTACTTAGTGCTCATGTCTGACAAATTCTAGTTAGACAAACTGAAATAAACTTTCACGAAGAACTGCAATTTGCTATGTATTTGCACAGCAAAAAGTGTAAACTAAATTGTGTTCCTTTATGTTTTAAACAATCACAATTGCAATACTTTATTTCTGAATACAATGCCTTTGTACCATCTGTACTGCAACATATACTGCAATTAATATAAAACCTATCTTCACCTTTCCCTTCACTCACCCTACTCATTTAAAAAGCAAAGACAGAGTTGGAAATCCATTCCCATAATGACATTGTAATTACTGTATCAAGAATCTCATCTTGCCCCCTGTATCATTGACTCTGTGCAGCTCAAGACAAATTAACGTTCCCAGTTTGCAACTTCGTATCTACCACCCTGTCCCTGTATGTATATAATTCTGATTCTCAAGACCAAATTCTGCTGTGCTACTTTGGCCACAAAGGAGTATAAATTGAAGGAGATTGAAAGGACAATGACTTGACTGTTGTTTCGCTGCCATCACTTCACCAGCTTGCTAGCCCAGTTTACAAATGAACACAAAATAGAACATGAAAATTAGGGTAAGCTTTTTGGAGATTAAAGACATCTGCTTGCTTCCTTTCTGATACAAATGAAGGGAACAAACAGTATCTACAGGACCTGCCAAAATCAGTCCTCAATCAATTGCAGTAACACAGTTATTCTAGGCAGAGCAACTCTGTTGATGGAGGAGGTCCTCAGATTGCATCCAGATATAAGTTGTGTTTCCTAAATTGAATTATAAAAACACCACCATCATTCTATAGCTTTGGAACTTTTTTCTGTTTTCATGCTGCTGAAAGAATCCTTCACCAGATGCTCCGAGGCATACAAATTGTTACACATTGCAGCAAATGAGCCTTGGTCAAAATCTGCCACCCAAAGAAACACTCTAGAACAGAGTGGAAAAATTTAGCTTTGTCCAAAGCCTTTAAGAGATACCAACTTAATGTGGTCACTCAGGTGAGCAGAGCTTTATGTGCTTTTCATTCTAAAATTTAAATATGCATACTCAGCGCACAGCTATGACCCCTGCATATTGTCACACCTTCTTTCCCCTGCGGGTTTGGTCTTTTATTTCCCACAGCCTTTGTCTGTTTTTTTTATTTTTTTGGGGGGTTGGTTGTTAGTTGTTTTTTTTCAAGAAAACACATTTTTCTTTCTTAATAATGTTCTACCTTTTATAAAGGGGCATTTTTACAGTTCTTTCTCTCCAGAAAGAGACCATACACATTTACCTAGGTGGATCTTCCAGTGTACAGGCCAGAGCAGCACTAATCAGTCAGTAGAACTAACCTACCTAAAGCATTTGACCTCTTCTTAAATTGGAAGGAGACAGTGAAATCTTCTAGTTTTTCCCCTGTTTTACTCAAAAAAAGGAAAACCATTACTGATTAAAAGCCCAGGTCCTACTTGCTTACCATAATGGATCTCAAATTCTCTCAGCTCCTTTGGGACCCAGTGTTCATGCCAAGGAACACTGGTGAGTGTAGATAACATTACAGAGATATTCTTTTTTCTCCCCTAACTACACAGAGCATTCTGTGGTTTGTTTGTGGTTTTTTCCCCATAAGTTTCAAAAAATTCACATTCCTGTTCATTTCTGGGGGAACAGTATTAATGTAAACTACACATTCTTAACGGGGAAAAAAAAACAACAAAAAAGTGCAATTTAAAACCCTCAGTGACAAAATTCTTTAGGCAAGGTTAGAGAAAGCCTGTTATGTGCTGACCTTCTCTCACATCCTTTTAAAATCTCCAAACGGCTGCAGCTGCCATGGTTTCCTTAACAGGTCAACAACCTTTTTTGATTAAGTGTTACAAGAAACCTTTTCATTAATTTTGGAAGGCAGTATTTCTCCGAGGTTTGTTAATTTAAATGAACATTGAGTTTCCGTCTTTTAAAGGCTGTTATTTTCTACATCCATTTTCTGAACTTAGAACAGAGGATTCCTTGAACTCCTTTAATCTTGTCATCTGCACCCATCTGGCCTTGCCAGAACCTTACAGAGAAGCAAGCAACACAGTTTGCAATTTGAAGCCACCATTAGTTTCAAAGTTACATTTTAGGATCTTCAGCTGTCAAGAAAAAAAAAAAAAGTTTTCCCCCTTGACTTTTGAAACTTATTTTAATTCTGACAACACTGGAGACTGTGATTATCCTAAAATCATTTTATAAGTTTAAATTATGCATGAAGAGAGATGTTAGCCCAAACAGAATCCTCAAATCACAGACAGTGTCTGAAGGGAACACACAACAATGGAGAACACAAGGGAAGGAGTAGATTACACAGAGACAAACAAATAAACAAAGCAGCCCAGAGTTTGTCTGTTATTTTCTTACTGCAAACAGGAAAAAAAAAAGTGTTCTGGTACAACAGTCACTACTTAAGTTCTTGATGCCAACGGTTTCAGATTCATTCCTCCTGATCCACAAAACAAAAAATCCACAAAATCCACTGGCATATGACTGGATCCACTGGCTTCGCTTGCTCACAGTTAAGAGCAACCTCATTTGCACTACAGCTTAACTTTCTAAAATAAAAAATGGCATGTCACATCCAGTCATATCATTCACGAAGAATAAGCAAGCTCCAGACTGGTAAAAAGCAAGAGGAAAGGACAGAGCAACACTATTTGCATTTGAGACATTTGCTGTTTGAAACCAGGCTTGAAACCACCAAGGGGCAGCCATTTATCAGGCAACAAATACCATGGAAAGATTTTTTTTTTTCCCCCTAAGTGGTCTGTGATTGAGGAGGCTGAACTGAGTGAAGGACTCTGTGTAATGCAGGCAACAAGACAGAATGACATAAAATGGAATTGACTAATTAAAAAGCAGCTGATCCAGTTCAACCCACAGACAGGCAGCCCCTGGCAGCAGGAGAGTCCAATCATGGATGAAATCACAGGATAGATAGATAGATAGATAGATAGATAGATAGATAGATAGATAGATAGATAGATAGATAGACAGATAGACAGACAGATAGACAGACAGATAGACAGACAGATAGACAGACAGATAGACAGACAGATAGACAGACAGACAGACAGACAGACAGACAGACAGACAGACAGACAGACAGACAGACAGACAGACAGACAGATAGACAGATAGACAGATAGACAGATAGATAGATAGATAGATAGATAGATAGATAGATAGATAGATAGATAGATAGATAGATAGATAGATAGACCTCCCTCCCTATAATGAGGGAGGTCAGGGCTGGCAGAACGATGCAGGCCAGCAGTACTTTACAACTCAGAAGGACAGTTGGTTCTGCTTTAGAGTACAAATACAGGCAACTCAGCAATTAAGAAAACAGAAACAAAATGGAGACATGTGTAGAACATATTGCAAAAGGATATAGAGCTCATGTGCTATGCATATAGCATGAATTTGTATTTATAGCAGGGGTTGGTATAACAATCTGCACCCTACTGATATTCATAGTTTTTAAAAAAATGAGCAACTGATGTTTTGTCTTGATGTTTTCTTAACAAACTTAAAACTAGGTAAAGAACTCAGATGAGATTGTTCCAACCCAGCAGGAACTTGCTTGTCAACTGACAAATTACCAATAATGAGTGAAGCTTTGCCTTCATTTATTTCTCTACTGCCTCTGAAGAATCAAGCTATCAAATGAAGACCAAACCTCCTGAGGATGTAGAAGTTCCAAGAGAGACAGGCAGCCAGATGTATTTTGGCTTACTACAAGCCAGCACAAAGTCTGATGGTTTACAAACACCACACAACTATATGAATACGTGTGAAAAACTGTTTGACATCACTATGATGCTTACTTAGCAAGTATTTATATTTCAACCTCAGAATGAAAGTGATAGTAAAACTAAAAAATCTTCAATACTTCCTTTTCTTTGACAGGATTACTCAACAAACTGTTGAGATCATTGTATGGATTTAACAGAAAATAAGAATAAATAGCACTTTTGGTTAATTCAGGCAGTAAGATAAAACAATACATTAAGTAACAAACAGGCACAGAAATACAAAAATCACACACACACCTCAAGAAATGACACCAGAAAGTACTCTCTGCTTGCTAGGGGGACTCTTGGCTTTGATTGCTACATAACTCAGACAGTACAAACAGTGAAGAATGTGAATGATGATAGTGCTGCTTCCAACCCACTTACAGAGAAATCATTCTGAAAGTGGAAATACTGATAGAACTTGTATTTGGAGAAACCTACTGGAAGCCTAGACAGCTGTGCTCCTTAAAAAAGATTTTCCTTTCACTGAGATACACTGAAATATTCAGACCTGCACAAATTAAATTACAAAATTAATGATGTATAAATGCAAATGAAGGAGTCATATGCTGATAGAGTTATTAGCAATTTGCAAAGCTTCCTTTGTGAGCTACATACACAGATGAAACATGTTCTTTGCCTTGTTTTTCTGCTGATGCTTACTGACATTTGCCTTCTATATACCCTTTGCTAAATTTAATCAGTTGCCAAGTAATAAAATAGATTTCTCTGTTGTTTTTTCTTAGAAAAACATAAAGGTAGGAAGAGAGGTCTCTAGTCCAGGCTTGTGCTTGAGGCAGAGCTATCACTAAAACTGTAAAACCAGCAGTGGCTTTCTCTAGCCAGCTCTTGGAAACCTTCAAAAACAGTTTCCACTACCACTCTGGGTACCCATTTCTGGGCTGCACTGTCATTCTGGTGATACAGTGTTTTCTGATACCCAGTCCACACCTCTTAAGCTACATCTTACAGAATTTTACAGAATTCCAATCCTGAAAGTTGCACCTCCAGGTTTTGTTGTTGTTTCCCCTCCACCACTTGTATCAGCTTTTCCTCTAGCTCCCCTACCTCATGCCATCCCCTCATGCATTATTCTCCAGCACTTCATTGCAAACGCACAGCTGAATAACTCTGCACATCCATAAAGATGATGAAAATGCATCAAGCCAGGCAGGGAATTAGTTTATATCTTTAACTGTCTCTGAACACTGGGTTAGCATGACTACATAAAAGTGAGAGTTTGCATATATTCATCATAGAAGTTACCTGGAAACTGTCACCAATCACTTCAGTAACTTGTTCTACCTGCCTAAGCCAGCACTGCAACACTGACTGATGGGAGTCAGTGAATGTTTTTATTGACTAACTGCAACTGTATATTCTTCCCATGACCCCCAAGCTCTACATTTACTATAAAGAATGCAGAATTACAGTACACCAGTTTATTTTGCCACTATTTTAACGGATTAAAATTTTTGTTAAGCATGCCTTCCTGAAAGCTCCAAAAAGATAGCTAAAAGTGTCTTTAGGATAACAAGACAGACATCTAAAATGGGAATATTAAAAAAAAAAAAAAAGTTTCTGGATTCCTTACTTCACTGATTTTTGAACTTCCTATTTCAGGATCCAAAATGAATAGTGCAATAAACACCACAAAGCTTAAGGGACTAAAGCCATCATTCTGTGGCCCTAGCATAGATTTTTAAAATCATTTTATGGATGTTTTACAGCTTGCTGCATAGGTTCCACGCTATTATATGTTCATGCCCTTAGCATAAAAGAACTAAATTCTGTCAGCTGAAATTCCATCACCATACCTGGATGAAGTAGTATTAAGACTGAGCTCAGAAGAAATACAATTAACTTTTGTAAAATACTACATCACAGATCATCTTCATTAAGCAAAACAGATAGGTCAGATATATGTCCTTTAATTTTTTAAAAAAGCAGGTCTTGCATCCAGGATGCAATTCATCTTTCTTAGCATAAAATTACTCACTCTGAGATAAGGAATTTAAGCCATTTGATGCTACACAGGTTCCAGTATACAAGAGCAGTGTACTAATGGTCCTTAAAGCTGTACAGCAGTAGGCAGGTACCTCTCCGATCACCATGTTATGGGGACTATCCGCAGTTGTGGTAAGTGGAACTATGGAACTAAGTTGAGCTGCTTAGTGACAGTATCTTCACATTTGTACTGACTCTGGATGTCACTGTCTGAGGTCAGTGTGGCTCTGGTTCATGCCAATATTATATAATGTAGCACTGTTGTACTGTACGAAGACTTATAGACAATATTTGTGATTACAACATTGACTCACGGAGCTCATTTATCATTTATCTCAGTGGAAAAGTAGGATAGGTTTTGATGTTCCCTACTGACACTTGAAAGCCAAGTGATCTTATTAGCCATGGAAATATTGTCTGGTTCACTGGAGATCTTGTTGGCTAAAGAGCTTTCCGCTAACGTGATCTGACATTATGACACTGTTACCCTGCTATAGATGGATACAAAACTTGTCCATTGATGATCCTTTGCTATTTAGGTAGCAAGACTAATAATCTCCTCACTATTATTACACATGGGAGGTTTTATTTGGTTTTTTTTTCTTAATGATTCTGCTTTCTGCAGTTTTAAGAAATGTATAGTCATTTCCCTACCTCTCCCCAGACTTTACAGACAACACTTCTCCTGTAACAGCCAGATCTTCAACAGAGGCATCGACATCTGCAGTGCTGAGAAAGTTTCTTCGTTATAACACTCCCTTCCAAGACAAGATAGTTCTAAAGGAAAAAAAGATCAAAGGTTCCTGTAATTCCTCCACTTCTTTGGACATCAAGATTCATTGGGATATAGCGTATGTGCCATTTTATAGCAGAGTAGAATTGTGGAGGCTCATCTATTTCCAACAAAGAAAAAGCTTACTGTGCAGTTACTGCAACCATCTGTACTGCAGAATGGACTACTGGGCTAACAAATGGGGCCATCCTTTACAGCCTTCAGGCACTACTCCAGCTTGCTCGCTCTACCTGCCCCATCAAGACACCCATCATTTGGAGACAGCTAATTTCTTGCTTTTCAAGAAGTCCAGCCTTCCCTTGCATTTTTCAGCAAACTTGAGGAGGAGGTTTGTAGCACCCCCTTAAGAAGCACGTCACACACCCATATGATGCTACAAACCAGGCAGTGCAATAAACAGAAGTAGCACTGTTCTTTGCCCCTCTCCACACCAGGCTAAGCAGTAGACTTCCTCACCAACAGTCATAATATTAAAAAAGATTGCAACAAGAAAACATGATCAGCATGTACCTGATGCAATAGAGAGATGAGGAAAATAAACTAAAATGCCGAGTGATTAAATACAATTTAACTAAGATACTGCAATTTATAGCACAACTATTTTAAGCAGCAGTGGGAAAACTTAATATCTTACAGAAAAACAACAAAAAGCCAGACATTATGAACGTTAAAGTGTCTGCAACGTTCATTCTGTGATCTTGATATTATGATGAAGTGGAAAAACACGTTTTTGTTTAGTACTTTTTACGGTGATAACATAAAAACCATAAAAGGAAGATCCAGTGAGAAATCAATTTTCCATATTCAATTTGCTGCAGCAAGATCATGGAAGTACAACACTTCCATTAAAAAAATGAAAGCTATTCCTGCATTACCAATGACAAAACATTCACCATCAAAATCAGCTGAGACATCTGCAAGGTTTTGAAGCAAAGCTTCACACAAGCAAGGGCCATAATTTGCATTTACAAGAAATAGAGGCATCCTTTCCTTTCTTTGATGTGCTAACTGAGAAGTTAACAAGACAGACACTTCAAAGATACCTTATTTCACTGAAGGACCTTCAATTATGCTATCAACTGGACAAGGTTTCCTTCTTCCAAGCAGTCGCTGGATATTGGGTGGCACACTTTTTAAGACATCTGCATTCATAAAAACCCCAGAGCCATTTGCGTTAAAAAGAGAAACACACATTGCCCATGGAAATCACCCTGTAATACATTTCTGTTCCTCCACTATTTAATGCAGTCTTTGATCCCTACATTTCTGTAGACAATAATTTTTTTTTACCACCGCTGTTGCAGTTTACATCATATATGCACATTCTACATAAAGCTCACAAGATATGTAATTTTAGTCTTACAAGCTAAGACTAGAGCATAAAAAGTCATGTGCCTCTACATCTTTTAGACAAGTTATTTTTTCCTGTGGTCAATAAAGCTGAGGGAACCAATGGTTTAGTTCTAAGCAGCCTTTATACATAAAGTCACAAGAAAAAGCAATACATATCTGCTATTCAGCAATCTGCATCGACATAACTTCCACAGGAACTGCCATGTAGATTGAAAGTTGTAAGGAGTCTTTATGATGAAGGAGAGTTAAAACTCATTGCTTTAAATTCTGTAATCTGCATTTTAGTCATTCATATTTGATGTAAGAAGTCTTGAAATTTAAAAAAAATATATTTCATAACATCTAAAATAATAAATGCTGTACTGTCAGATCAAAGAATTTCTATCGATTCAGGCTATTACATAATACTCTATTACTGCTCTTCTGATTTTAAAATATTAACTTTTCATAATAATTTCCCAATCCACTATTTCTCATACATGCACACAGCCAAACCTCAGGATGCTGTGTCATCAGAATTAACTACAGCAGTGACTCCCAATTCTTCCACTCCACAGCAATCAGATGCGTGGAGAGAGATTATTTTAAAACTATAAAAATTAAAAATATCCTATGACCACAAGCACATTACCGACTAGTGTCAGGTGCCTGTGTCCTTGGGGAGCAGGACCACTGCTGCACACTGAGACACAGCATCAGCTTGTGCAGTTTAACCAAAATCAGCACAACAAAAAACACAAAGAAACCCACACCACATCGAGGAAGAATGAAGTCACTGCAATCCAAGTGACCACTCAATATACCAAGACGACTCCAAATTTTTTGAAAACTACAGCCACCCATATCCAAACACAAACAGAATGTTCTTTACAACTGCCTAAAAGAATTGTTATGAGCACATCCCATTGAGTTTGACTCTGCTAACAGCATCTAAAAGCAAACAGAAGCCCAGCTATTTTCATGACATAACACAGAGCTTGCAATGTTATGGGCTGTCTTACGATAAGACAGTTTCGAAGAAGTAAAAGCAGAGTTATACAACTGCACCCTAAAGGATAAACACAGAGAAGTCACATTAATCTCAATTTTTAATTTGTAAAGAAATCGCAATTTTAAAAGCAGTCTCTTAACGTTTTTTTGTTTGTTTGTTTGTTTGTTTTTAGAACCAACTAACAGCCAAAAAAACCACAAAACCAGATGCCTAGTTGGGCAAGCTGAGTTCTATACTATACACTAGTATAAACACAATTCAAATATCTTTCAAACACTTTGGGCATTCACCTCAAAAAACTATTTTTCACCCAAATAGAAGGTCTAAGATTATTCATTCAGACTGAAATGTGTGTTTTCAAATGGAGATTTCCTGAGGAAACAATAAGAAAATAAGCATCTAATAATGTTCATTAAATGAATGCTGATTTTAAAGACATGTTTAGCAGTTTAGCTTATAGCCGCTTAAATGGGTATTTGCAAAGTTAAGAGAATAAAAGATTCAGCTATGTCTTAAAATAAAATGACTTCATTTTGATGGGATAAGGGCTCTATTATTAATTACTCTGCTAGCCTTTACTCATACAAATAAAGTAATACCAAGAACTGGAAATATTTTGTTTTCTTATACAACATAATAGCATTAGATCTCAAATTTAATAATTCTTGCACATTCTAGACTTCTTTAAAAACAAAAATCCCAATAAGGTATGCCTGATCTTTACAGCAATACATTATTTCCTAAAAGTAATTTGTATACTTTTAGATACTATACTGGGAAAGGTTCTATTTCTTTATTTTAAAAACTCTAATTGTTCACACAATATGTGAGAAAGTTTCTCCAGAAAGCAAAAAGGATGTCTAACAAATTTTGTAAGAAAACTAGCTCTAAAAATAAAATCAATTTCACCTGCTCTGCCATGGGTTATTTTTCATTTACAAAGCTTTATACTAATGTTGATCTACACGCTGTAATTTAACTAGCTGGAGGTTTTACATCAATGTGACAGTCTTATTAGCCTCAGTAGAAAAAGAAAACAACATGGATGCAGCTAATATGATGCATATAAGCCTTTTGCATCTCTCCCCTATCTTTTCAAACTCCACCTTGGTACTGGTAGGACCTTGTTACTTCTAAGAAAGCCTAGTTAACTCTTTAGAGCGTATTACTTGTGTCCCTAAGGTCATCTTTTAGTCAAGTTCTTAGCCAAATGTTTTAACACTGCTCCAATGTTAATAGAATAACCAGTATAAAAGTTTTTTCTTCTTTGTAATATCATTTTTCTCAGTTCCGTTAGGAATAAAACAAGTATGAACCTAATATAAGCAAATGGCCACAGGAATGTTTTGATAATAAACACATTATCTTCTTTATTCATTTATGTATATAAAGAAAGAAAGAACAGCTCCTCCATTGACTTTCACAAGCAAACTCAGATTTAATACTACAGGTTGTTTTATGCTAGTAGCTAAATGATAAATAAAATGCATTTCTAATGTTGGGAAAAAGAACTTCACCACAGGGTCACTGGTAAGTGCAAGCCTACAAGTGAAAACCTGTGTAGATTCATACTCTGGGAATTATTTTTTCAGGAAGAAAAAAAAAGAAGGTTAGTTGTTTACCACCTTCAGCCAAAAGTCTTCACCAAAATTTTCTAAGTAACAAGCACTTTTTAATATGAAAAGTTACAAAAAGAATATTTTTTTTTTTTATTCTCAGCAGACTGTTTCTCCACTTTTGTCTCTCAATTCAAGCAACCCAGCATGTCTCTTGGCAATATTAAATCTTTAAAGGATACTATGTCATAGACTGATATACCACAGACAAGTCAAGCCAGACAGTTTATATTCCCAGACCCACTCATGGAATGATGAACATCTCCATAGCAGTTCATCATCATACACATTTTCATGTCCTCAGTTTGTTCAGGAGTTATTACATTTATCTTCTCTCCTGAAAAAAAACCAATATTATACATACAAGACAAGAACTAGACCTAAAATCCCAGAAGCTAAAATAAAAGGCTATTTTCAGGTTAATAGTAATAGATTCTATTAAATAATGTTCAAAACAATAGTTAATTTCTACCAGGAAAGTAGAAATGATATGCAGCTGAAGAGGAGAAATAAAGACAACCTTAATTCCTTTAACTGAGTGATGCAGGAAGCCAAACTTCAAACATAAATATATGAGCTGCTGTGAATTGTCATAGCTCCATTAATTTCCACTTTCCACCTGGAAATGTTCTTGTGCTAATGCTTAGATATTAATATCTGTTTTGTCTCTCTTCTTCTGAATCTCAAGCAGCTATGTTGCTAGTTCAGGCATTTTAGTTAATGCAAATGTACTTATTAGATCTTTGAAAAATGAGCAAAAGCTTCTATACCATAATGCCAATCTGTTTTTTCATTTGTTTGGTTTTTATAAATGTAACTGTAATGTAACACTTTGCAAATTCCTGGGCTCTCCTTTCTCCTTACAAATAGGAAGAGCATCATCTGAATTAAACACCCTGCTGGAAAACCCCTAATCTGTTCTGACATACGAAATATACACCTTTCAGTCAGTGGGTTATGGACTTAATTAAGGAGAAGTGGTGAACTCTCAGCACAAGTTCATCATTATTAAGGGCTCAGATCAGTTATTATGATAGACAGATTATTTCAGACAAAGAAAGTAAGATGATCAACATTAATTTTATTAGCGAGATCTTGTTATTGAAAAGAAATGTGGAGGACCTATGCAGCCTGCAAGAGACTGATGAAATGTATCGCAAGCTGACTGCTACTGCTTCAAAGAAACCCTGATAGAGTGAAAAATAACACCACCATTCTACTCTCTCAGATGAAACAAAATACATCTTCCACATATTCACTGTAGTGCCTTCAGTGTGCAAATGAAACTGAGCCACCCATGCAGATCCAAACAACAGAATGTTACATTCTAAAAATTAAAATTCATTACTGATTATAACCAAGAGCATTCTTTAAATGTAGTCTTACTGAAATACTACTGATCATAAGGCCTGTTTAGTATTGGAAAACCAGTATTACTGCCTTCATCAAAAATCCATATAATCTTCTGTTCTACTTTCAATACCTGCCAAAAGCGGATATCTAGGGAAGAACATATATGAAACTCCCCTCTCAACTGTCAGCCACTTGCAGCTCAGAGACTTCTTGAGTCAGATGCATGTTCTATAAACTCCAGGAACTTGTTCCATCAGCTTTGTCTAATGTCCTCTTGAGACTCTGCGAACATCCACAGTGGATGGATGCAAGAAGAACCACTCTTACGTATGTTTGCTTTCAACACACCTCTAGTTGTTGGGTTATTTTTCTATCTTCTAGCTCTTGTGTTAGAAGCGACAGAAAAAAAACCCCAATGAAAACCAAAACAAAAACACTACCAAAAAAAGCCACCAACCCGTTTTCACTCTTCCCAAGTCCTTCATGACTCTTCAGATACCTGTGTGGCTATGTTGCCCTTGTCTGCTTACTTATATATTATACACAATATCAGCTACAGACATGTACTGGCTTTCTTCTTCTTAACAAATCTTACCAGTTTACCAAAGGAACAGGCACTGTGTACTAGGGGACATGTGCAAAAGTTTGCTATTGCTTTCCATTCACATATTGGTCCATAATTTCATTTCAGCAAATGCATTTTGTATACAGTATATTACAATCACCTTAATAATTACGCCTAAAACCCATATAAAAGCATATTTGTGGAGAAAACCTATAAAATATTACTGATAACAGTTTAAGTATCTACAATGTCTTGATAGTATAAAATCCACAGTAAAAGAGGACAGAGTAAAAACTAAGTTCTTGACCTTATCTTATTAAAAAGATTAGACAAGTGCTGCAGACATGGCAAAAAGAGATATTTCTACAAGGATATGTGAAAAAAAAAGTAAAACCCACAAGATTAACAAATTTGGTTTGAAGGGAGAAAGTGGGGGTATTTGAGAAAGCATGAAATCACAAAGAAAGAAATCCTAAGAACGGAATAGTTAGGAAAACATTTTCGTGAATTAGAGGAAATTTAAGACAGACTCCTAGCTACACAAAAGCTGTCTCAACAACTTTATAGATTAAAAGAGCGTGAAAACATTCCCTGATAACTTGCAACAAATGCAGAAATTCCACTAAAGTGAGCTGAACTGTCTCAGATAAAGACAATCCAAAGAGGAGTGGCTAGAAGGGATTAGACTTAAATTTCTGATGGTAATAAAAGCAATTAAAATAATATAGGTCTAGAATGGAAAATAAAGGATGTCCACAACTGAAGACAGTAACAGCTAGAAAGAATCTAAACAGAAGGTTGAAGAGGGGAAAAAAATTACACTGGGACACACATTCTAGATGATGGAAGAGATAATAGTGATGCTAACACAGAAGCAGAAGAATTCATAACTGAGTGTGTCTAGATAACAAACATCAACTGACTGCAGATGGTAATGTGATGATGGTGGGATAAAAAGCCGGGGACACCAGAGAGTTTTGTATGGGAAGACACAGAGCTGTGCTTTACCTTTGTTATCAGCAGCTGTCAAGTCAGAACTGCTGAAGATGCTAGATGGAATTCATGCATGAACAGAGGCAAACAAACTGTGGGCTGACAGATTTGCAAGTCATCTGCATAAAAACAGTAGCTGACAAGGTATGAGAAGGAGGTCATCCGGTGATAAGGATTCACAGAGAGAAGACAGACAAAAGCAATACAGCACTGCTACAAACTAAAGGAATGGGGAAAACATCTACAAAATGATGATGCAAGAAGCTGGAGCAGCAACTGCAGGGCAAAGAACTGTACAATAATGGAAGGAGTAAAAATTATCAATGAGGGGTACCAGCTTTAACTTAGAAAACATGACACAAAGGCTGTGATTTTTGATCAAGAAATTGTTTTAGGCTTGCTGAAACAGTTCCTGTTAAAAACAGAGGCTAGACTAGGGTGTAGTTTGGACTAAATCTGAGGGACATACCATGCTTTGGAACATGTTAATGGGGTGGAAGGCCAAAAAGGAGGAGAAACATGGACTAAGAGAAAGCAATAATGAGAAAAGAAGGTAGCTGTGTAGGATGAGGAGATGAATCTGAATAGAGAGTGGCTAAATGCTATAGAAAAGCAGCAGCAGTAGTAGTTGTTCCTGAGAACAGACAGCAGAAAAATCTCCTCCAGCGAGTTGTAAAAGAAAATAGGTTCAGAAGATGAGGGAGACATGAGCACTCAGCTGGGTTTGCAGTCTGATGGAAATACATAAACTATAAATGAAGCACTTGACTGTGAAAGAAGAATAACAAAATTGAAATGAAAGGATTAGGGAGTCTGTATTTTAAGAATACAAACTTTCCAATATTAAACAAAAAAACAAACCCACAGTGGCACTGGAATAATAGCATTGAAAGCAGCTGTATAGTCTGAGTTAGGAGCCTAGTTGAGAAGGATTATGCAGCAGAAGGAAAACTAGAGAAACTGGAGCTAGCAGTATTTACTAGTAAATGGTTAATTGTATTAGGCAAGATGAGGAAAACATAACTGAGAGATGCCCTGGAATGAAAAAGAGATTAGCATCTTATTAAATGATACTCTATTCATTTTAAATTAAGGAGAGGAATAATTACAAAAAAAAATGTGAATCATGAATAGGGGAAAAAGAAGTTAGTATAAATAGTCGAAAACAATAGAGAATTTGGTGCGTGCAATAAGTACAAATTATGATGTCGAACAAGGAAGGCTGGAACAAAGTGTTAAATTGTGAAGGAAACTAAGATTGGGGATTAAGGATTTGTAAAGCAAAACAAAGCAAAAACTGGGAGAAGAGCCCTCAGAAGATATCCCAGAAAGAATTCTCAGAAGAATTATCCCTCTGGAGAATCGAATCAAAATTTGCAGTGGCCCATGGTAATGCTATTTCTTGGGGAGAGCCCAAGAACAGCCAAAAATCAGCACGGCTTTCACTTTACTGGACTACAAGAGACAAGATTACATTATTAGTCTCTAGACCTATCTATATGCAAGAACTCATTTGCTGAAATTAAGAAGGCCATGCCACTTACATGAGACAATATCCAGTTCTTTGCCTCCTAACTAACTGTCCTGTGAATCATTTAACTTCCCCTCTCAAATCACATTTCCTCTCCCAGACTGAAAAACTAGACTTCTTCCTTCTTCAGTGTGAAATCTACTGTTTGGCACAAAAACATTCTGCTAGTAATAACAAGTCTGTAATTTACAGGTGTTTTCCAATCCCTGCAGTCAAAGTGTTTTCTCATTAATGAAGTGCTATTGTAATAAATCTCACTAATGAGGCTTAGTAAGGGAAAACAGCACTGCAAATGAGAAAGCTCTAAGATTCTTCAGGTATTCTCTGGAATACCTTTTGTGATTTATCAGGTAAAACTCCTAAACCACTTTGGGCCAGACTTACCCAAGTTACCTACAAAATTCCTAAAAGCATAGCGCCAGAAAAATCAATAATCGTGCTTATGAGTTGCGTATGAGTCAATAATCCAATTTATAAGATGCTGGTCATTGTAAGAAGGAGTCACATAGTATTGCAACACTTGTATTAGTGCACTACTGCAATACCCCCCCACTGGTAGGATTTCCAATAAAGTTTAAGAATAAAAACAAGTTTTCAAATAACTGATTGTTTGTAACTACAAACTGCAACCCACAAAATTAGTGATAGTTGTTCTGGAGCAATTCAGTAAAAACTTTCTATTACCGTACCTAAAATGAATCAAAATTCACTTTGGTATTAAGAGGTATTTCTATCTCACCTTGCCTGCTTGGCAGTGAGAGACATCTCTTGACATTACCTTTTTAAGAAACATATTAAATTAGCATCTTGGAAGATTTGCTCTAAGACAATACACAGGTTTTAAATGCTATGAGAACATGCACCTAAACATACCTCAGATTTTACTCCCATTTCTCTAATAGAGATCATCTCTATTATGAGTTACACAAATAGCAACACTTAAAAGGAGTGAACAGCTTGATACATAAAACTTTAATCAAAAACCAGAAGCTGTAGATTTAGACTGGTGTAAATGAACCTCATCAGTCATTCTCAGAACTGTTGTTTAAATCACTTAGCTATAGAATAAGATCATACTAATCTGCATGAACAAGTAGGAGAAAAAATGAGGTCTTTGTGGCTGTCTACACTGTATTTACAGTTGCTTTGATGACTAGAGCAACAAAAAACATCTGGCACATGGTAGTTAATCTGGCTCATTTATTTATTTGTTTATTTTGACCACTGTAATTTGTTTCACAATATTTGCACTTTAACTTAATTCTATAGTAAATATAATATAGAGCAGCCCATCAAATCAATAAAGTCAACTGGAATGTGAGCCCTCAGTACAACAACCTGCTGTTAAAGATCTGTTAAACAGCAGCAAGAGAAAGGCACATTTTCTATGTGGCAATTATTAAGTGAGAGGATTAGAGAGGTGTTGCTGTAACATGCAGACTAAGATCAGCAGCTCATGGATGCCTGTTTCCAACTTGAAAAGGTTTCATTTACTTCAAGTCAAGTCTGTTTTCTCTCCAGCATTCTGTTTTTCTCCACTGTCTGGGCACTCCTCGCTTAAAATAAATAATTGCTGACAATCTCCAAGACATTCATGAAAATAACTAATTGGGCTGACAGAAGTAAAAGATCTTTTATGTGTATGACTGTATTACTGGTTTGGGGGTAAGTCTAGATTACCATGCAAAGACCTACTGATTGTAGCTCTGGATTAAAGAAGGATAATTGCTGTGTTACGTGTAGATACGCAAAGGTTTTTCCTCATTCATATAACAACAGGAGTCATAAGACTGACCTGAATATTGTATTGTTATAGGCTCAGTTTTCCTTTTTATAGGTGGCAAAGAAATTCCCTTCACATTTAAACTATGAGGGGAAAATAACACATTAACTATGAAAAAGAGTTATTTCCATAATACTTTGGGTATGAAGTGATCAAGCATATGCAAATCGAATTACTTTCATGTCTCATTAAAAATGGGGTAGATGACTGAACCTTTCCCCCCCCACCCAAACAAACACTATAACTCTGCAAAGAAACACAGTGAAACATATTTTAACAAATGTATTTCTTAATTAATCTTCCATTTTTTCCTCCATTTTCCCTTTCGCCTCTTTTTAAAAAATTCACAGTTGTATTCTTCACATATTCCAAGCAGCTTTGCAGTCAAAGTTTTATAATCATTACCAAAACAGTTACTACAGATGTCTTCTAGTTTAAGTACAGCATAAAGTCAGGCAGTTTCAGATGCTATCTTATGGTAAACAGCAGCAACAAAAATTGACTTTTAAATACACACTAGTATATAAATGGAAATGCTGGGCATTCTGAAGCACTGTGCGCTCCTTGGCTTAGTGACCTGTAGCAGCAGCACTGTCTGGGACTCGCAGTGTATCAGATATGCAAATCTCACACAACAGCTGGGCTACATTTGGACACTTTCAAGAGCAGCGCTATAACAAAAAAAAATAAAAAATTTAGAGGCATCTCTGGACATGCATGGCAGATTGCCAACAGCAGTATCCATATGGTTCCCCAAAGATTTGGGAGTATCAGCTTTTTCCACACTAATATCTTCTATACTAAGTTCTCCTGCAGCTCTGCACTAAACAATGATTACAAAAACCCTCTACGGGGAACTTGACTTGCAGTCATCTAGAAGTTTGTGGTGTATTTTAAGTATTCCTTTTCTACTGCCATTAAACAGCAGTATAAGCAGCAGAATGAGCCCGGCCTGGCTGCAACCCAGGTTATCCCTGACCACTTGAAATACCAAGTGCAATTTGTTTAGATGCCTGCTGGAAAATAAGCCATTTCTCATTTTCCTTTGTTCCAAAGACCTTTGTAGCAGCCAGTAATTTATTCCAAGTTTAGTCTAATTGAAACTGGAACTCAAGGTAATTGAGAGCCTAATCCAGAGAAGGCTTTAATAAAACTGGTGTCTTTGAGGTGCTGCTGGTAAAGCACTACCTACCAATTTAAACCACAGTCCCAGATGGAGGTGATCAATCAGAATTTTGTGAGCTAGACTTATCACTTGACAGCTGCAAAGATTTCACTTTCAAAATAGAATCATTTAGGTAAAACAACAGCACAGGTTGCCCAGTAACTAAAGAAGAATTATTAGAAGCTGAGTCAAAAATGCTGCACAATTAAACAACTTACCTCCCTAAAAGAAGAGGCAGACAGGTGGAAAAGATAAATGCCCATTATCATGAATATGTAAGTATATTTATTTATTTGGAAGTATAATGGAATAGTGAGCAGAAATTGCTGGGCAATTTTAAGTCATCAAATTAAAAAAAATATAAATCATTATTTTCAAGTTACCAGTTTGCCCACCCTCCTGCAAGTTGCTGCAAACCAGCAATAAACCACTGAAAAGTTAGTTCAGCAAAGTTTAAAATCTGAACTGAAATACCCATGGCTAAACGTTCAAGTGGGCATATTGAACTAAAGAACCTTTTTGCCCTTCTTCACTTTTATTCCACTGTTATTCTCACTATTTGTCAGACACGACAAATCAATCCCTCTAATTGTACAGATCATGACATATTGGAATAATTGGAGTCTCTACTCTCCTCACAACTTCTCTTAGACACTTTCAGGGAGCTCTGTGCTCTTGACAAGAAAGTTCTTATGAAAAATGAACTGGTCTTTTTTTTCCCCCCTCTTTTCCAATTGTTTAAAAAAAATAAATAAATTAAAAAATAAGTGGTTTGATTTTAAGAACACTTACAATATATATTACTTTCTAGGTGTCACGGTGGAACTGCAGCTGTCCAGGGTGAAATACCATAAAGACATCAGAGAAGACTGAAAGAGATTAGTCCATTTTCACTGGTATTTCATGCTATGTTTAATCTGTTTCTTCCTGATGTATACTGGCCATGTTCTTACCAAGAAACCACACAGTAAACTGACACTTCTGAAATGTCATCTATGTTTTCTCCAGTCTGCAATTGCCAACTACTGTGCATATGAAGAGCCTTGGTCATGACACTTTTGGGTTGGGGAGACCAACATACAGTCAGGAAATGGAGTTTCATTGCCTTATACAAGTTAAAAAGAAAAAAAAAAATCTCAGAATGATAAAATGCCTGTGACATTACTACACCTGCAGTCTAACCACTCAAGACTTAATCCAGTTGTGTCTCAAATACTTCAAAGGAAAAAAAACTGACAGCTTCTCTAGATGACCTGTCCCAGTATTTGGCTGTCTTAATGGTAAGAAAAGTTTATCCTTACAGCCAGTCAGACTTTGACCAACAACAGAGATGTTCTTCATGATTCACATTATGGAATCTTTTCATAGCAAAAGGTAAGGGCCAATGCATGAATATTCTTTTTCCTAGTTCAGAGGCAAAAATATATTTTGTTGGCTGGGACCTGAAGATCCACGTTCCAGTTATTTGCACACACACAGCTCTTATGGGTGTCAGAAGTACTTCATGCTCAAGAGCAGAGTATAACTGGAAATGACTCTATTTGACATTAATATCACAATTACAGTTCATGCACTGTAGCTAGTCAATTCTCTCAGCTAAATTACTTTATCTTATTTACTAATCATCTGAAGTAGGATTCAGGATTTTATGATGATGGCAAAATGGAGATACGAGGGTGTCATTCATTTTGCCTCTATTTTCACATTATTTTGATGAAGTGTGCTCAAATTTGGAGAAAAAAAAAAGAAAAAGAAAAGAACTTGGCAACATATCTGATTAAAGGAAATAATCCTATGCACTAAATTACTAAAGCATTCAGTTTTGGGGTTTTTTTCTTAAGGAAAGAAAAAAAGATAGATTTTAATAGAACAATTTTAAGATCAATAATGTTTCCACATCATGGATACATTATTTCCTATACTTTACAGCAACATTTGAACAACATTTACACTAAACACTCGTCGTGCAGACAACACTGCACTAGACAAAGTACACTCCCATAGAAAAATCAACAGTGTCTTTTGCACATGTGCACAACATGTAAAACTCTGTTGCTTTGTCTCACCTGAAGAGTAGATGGGCTGTCTCAACAGCCAGCCACTAAGAAATCCAAAGGAGGAAAAGATGGTGTTGTATGCATGCTCAGACATCACATGCTGAGACCTGGGTATTGATGTGAAGCTCTCAGTCAATAATGATATAAAGGGGAAACAACTGCTCCCCCAACAGCAATCATGCAGCACTTAAACAAGGATTAAGTGATCCTGACTGGTGAGGGAATATGGGAACAGAGCATGTTCTACAGCACAACTAGCCAAATGTCACTTAAAAGTCTGCAAAGGAGCTGGTAAATTCAAGGCTATACTGTTAACTTGCCCAAAGAATTATATTTGTTTCTCTAAGATGGGCCCCTACCAGAATGTCACATTGCTCCCTGTAAGCACCATCCATGCATCTTGCACACCTGGTTTCTCCGCTCTAAGCACCATCTCTTCCATTTTTGTTCCTCTATGATACATCTCCACAATTCTGCCTTTATATTGTTCCCAATTCTAACTATGTCAGGCTTTCATTCACTTTTAAAAATACCAAGAAAATGAGTTAAGAAAGTCAATACAAATTTATGGAGGTGGCATTGCAATGTCAAATCAAGAATATGGTATCAAGATGAAATACAACAGTGTCAGGATAAATGTACCAAGCTGACAGCACAAAGGCAAAATGGAGCAATGTCACTGCAGATCTACAGAAACAACAGTCATCTGTCAAAACAAAATCTTGTCATTACCCATTAAAGAATAGCTTAAACAAACTGGAAGACTATTCATTCAAATTTGCAAATCCCACCCACACTCTCTTCCCAGCAGGGAAAAATGCAAGTGTTCGGCAGACACAGGAAGTAAACATTGCAAGGGCACACCAAAACAGAGCAGGAGAGAGCTTCCAAGTAAGGACCGACAACCACTGGCCAGGCAAAGCCCCAAAGGAATCACAAAAGAATGATTCCAGGTGGAGTAGCGACTTTTCACCCAGAAGCAAATTCATGCATCATTTTCAGCTCTTGACTTTCACACAACCAAGTTATGCCTCTTCACCCCTTACAGTTCAGTTCCAAACATGATGTTACTTTCCTTCTTTTTCTGAACAGCATAACCACTCATCCTCACTTGCTATTGAAGTGGACAGCATGGGGCCCCAAACAAAAGGTCTCCAGAAAGCCCTCACAGCCATAAACCCACTCTAATCCTACTTCCAGGATGTTCTCATTAAACAAAATGCAGAACAGTTGTTTAAATATTGTGGATTGAACTGAGGACTTTTGTTCTGAAGCTGACCAACCTTTATATCACTTACTCTCTTTTTCTGATTTTTTAAAAAAAATAAATAAATCACAAAAGCAGAAAGGTGATAAACCATGGAATGATTTATGATGTGAATTCTTCCAGACAGCATGACTACCTGCTACACAGAACCAAATACAAGGTAACTTATTTTTTACAATATGAGGAACTTTCTTCCTTTACAAACTTAACTTTTTAAGTAACAACATCCAGCTTTTTACCCAACTTGCTGATTTGAGGACCAGCAGGGATCAGCAGGGGAACTTGGTAAAGACAGAGGAGATTTTCACCACAAAACCACAGAAAATATTATCCCAATATGCTATGGAAATAGTAATAATGCACATACACAAGCACATGCTAAAAATCTCAGAAATCATTTTTTCATACACAGAGACGATAGCAAAGCAATAAGCTGTGCTCCAAATATTTTCCTTTACCTTGGCCAAAATCAGGGTAATAATCTAGTGCAATTATCCTACAAATACCAAAGTTCCTTCACAGATCACACCATGTCCTCAGATTGTTTATTGTACCTGATATCCAGATAACCAGGGAAGTCTTAATTGCAGCCACCACTTTGAGCAGAGGATCAAGATAGTTCAGTGACTCCTTAGGACACATTATCAGAAGCCCCCCAAGTTGGTACTAATTCTCAGAGACTGAAATCTTTCATGAAAAGTAGCTGCAGTTTTTCCCCATGCCAGGGATAGTCTCCTAGGACCGTATTTTGGTACATAGCACTAGTGACAACCATTATGAAGCATGAGGAGTTTCAGAATCATTGGCTCCCAAAACTAAAGCTGCATATAAATTTAGTGCTACCACACATGCTAATACACACATTTACATTACCCAAACCATCACTTATTAAATAATCTGCACAGAAAGACTGCTTTGCATTTCCAGGTTCAAGATACAGCATTTCAGACTAACCAAGCAGCTTTAGATTCATATAGACCCTTTCCACCTTCCTTGGCATCACAGTGGGAAATGGCCACCTAATACTTTCAAATACATAGTACTAAACATTTCCCAGACAAAAAGAGGCTACTATCTAGGCTAAAACAGGTATTTGTAATAAAGTTCTACTTAAATGTGGAAAAAAACTAATTCAAGCCTCTATGTCTGCTTCTGTTTCTAAATGGCCCAATTAGTACCAGGTACTCTCCTTCTGGAGGTGCTGTGAAAACAAATAGGAATGCATCTGCCCCAAGAGCACCCACCTTAAGATTATGAAAAGACACAAAAGACAAAAGCAGAGGCAGCAGTATGATGAACATCATGTGCATAATAAGCAATTCCCCTAGTGCTACCAACACAACTACTGAGAGGAATTATGATGAGCTATTTCACATGTGCCAAAAGCTAAGCATTGAAAGTAAAAGCCTCTCCTTCAAAAAATTAATTCTCACATTTGCTAAGAAAACTGTTGCTTTGTTTTGTTTTCTTTATTTTCTCCCAGCTTCTCTAACTATAAGCACCCCATTGAAGCAATATCGATTTAGCAAAATCCTGATGAAAGCCAGGAAAATCCTTGATGGATTTTCAGCTGTTTCTTTCTACCTTGCCCATTCAAGCTCCTTGGTGCCCTGCCTACAAGCTGAAACACTCTGGAGTCAGTCTGCAAGATGCACACTTCCACAACCGCTCAGGCTATTTGTTCTTTCACAGCGAATTCCATAATCTTGGATTTGTTCTCAGAAAGAGTTCAATCTAAAAATCATGAAATATTGATGTCCTTCACCACGATAACAATTTTTCTTCTTAACTCCAAAATGAATGCTAATGGAGCCACCAAACAAATCAGCCTCTGAAATAGGAAGAAGAGTTGAATTTAAATCCCTGTACTGCAAATCATCTATGTGGTTTAACCTAAAGAAGATCCAAACACTAGCAGTCTCTCTAGTGCACATAGGCATAAAATGTATGTTTATGAAATGTAAACAGATTTTTTTTCTAAGTAACAACAGACAATCTAAGATGTATAATGGCTTGTAGAACAAATACTTGTTCATGTGAGTATCTCCATTAACTCTAGTCAAACTGTCACCTTCCAAAATCATTTATCAATGTGCCCAGTCCAAATGCATAACATTTAGCTGACTTGAAATGTAAATCTTAGTATGTGGAATAGTCTCCCTCTTGAGGCAACTCTGTTATTGAAACAAACCTGAAAGAGATTACCAGATGCTCCCCATGGAAACGTGTTAGCAAGGAGGGAGGAAAGGTCCCTACAGAGCTAACCCAAGAGTCTAGCCCTTGTTCCTGCAGAGTATCTGTGACAGCCAGCTTTCCATGCACAGCCTCAACAGCACTGCCACTTCTGCAGAGGACACCCTCACACCACTGGTTTATGAGGAATGAGAATAAATGCACTGTTCTCTCAGACCTACTTTCTTTACTGCACATCCCACAGAACATAGACCTATGCTAGTCTACTCAGGAAACAGACCTCTCTTGACCGTCAAGCATTATTTTTTTTATATCCTAAGCTGCAAGATATTACCCCTGAACAAGTAATATAGGTGTAACAGATGAGTGATACACCACAATCTCCTTTAGAGTTCACAAACACGTCAAAGGTATTTTTAGGGAAGTGTATATCACAATCACCCATTAACTAAATACCTCATAGAGCAAAATAACTGACTTTAGTTATTGATAACATGCTTTTAAAAATGCTTAAACAACAGCATGCTTTATAGAAGAAAAACAATTTCATTACTTTGCTCTTAATAAATAATATCTGCATATTAGAGTTGTCATGACTGATATGAGCCCTTCATTTAAAGCATTATTGCTTCTCTCATTAAGATCAGACCCTGCACAACTGCCAACTCTGTAAGATGCTTTATGCAAGGGAGGAAACAAAACCTGAAGGGCCAACTGTTCATAGGATAATGTCTTCTCATTGTGGTTTAGCTGTCTCCAACAATTAGAAGAGCTTTGATATGCATTGCATTTGGGTGAACGTTGATTTCAGTTCTGCAGTAATGTGAAGAGCTACATAGAAATAGAAAGTCGTCAGTTATGGTAATTTTTTTTAAAAAGTGTTAAAAAGTAGTCTGTGGTTTATTTCTCATATGAAATATTGGGGTGTTGATGTTAAAAATTACAGCATACAATCATAATTACAGATAAAAGCATTTCCAGTTGACTGTGAGATTTATCCTGGGCTAGACAGTGAGTCCAAAGAAATACATAGTTCAGAAACTGCCATGTAATACATTGAATTACCATCACTTCAGCCACATCTTCCTGTACTTTAATGCCTTCTGCAGCTAACAGTAAGAAGTTTCATGAGAAATGCTTCCACCACTTGCAAACAGACTGCTTATTTACTGCTGGGTACACAAGAGAAGAGTGGAAGCTGACACCATTACTATTTGTGCCACAATGCTCACCTGAGCCCAGGCACAAGCTATTAGATGTCACTTATCCAGGACCATGCTCTCCTAGTATGTTAGCTCCTGTGTCCAGTTATTACAGAGCAGCTATGACCAAAATCTTACACATCATAGGGTAAAACAGACAGTCTGACATCAAATCTATCCTAAATTCTCAATTGCACACTCAATGCAGAAGAGCTCACCAAGACTGTACATACTCAGGGTGGTCATCAGACACCCAGGAAATCAGCTGAAATACCTGTATTTCATAGTGCATACTTATACTGTCTTAATTCTGACTGAAAGTACGTTTCAAAATAGTTTCAAAATAAATAGGGACACATACATTTTTAAAGCCAACATTCTCATGTCAAAGGAGGTTTTCTTATATCATTGTTTGTTTTTATGAAATGGGACTTAAATAAGTAAATCACCATGGATCTGGGAGATGCTGCTCCAAAGAGCTTGGTCCTTTAGTTTAGAAATCTCTGTGCCTACCAGAAATCTTGACAAGCATTAAATTACATTTACATATTCCACTGGAAGATCACTGTAAGGCAGTGTCAATACAGAACTGCAACTGCTTTCAATGGTCATGCAAATGACCATGAAACTCATTAATAATCTTTTAAAGTCCAAGCAAAGTCTGTATAATTTATTTTAAAAAATGAGCCAGAACTGGGTTTTGTAATACATCTGAAATCAATTAGGTTGCAGGGAGATTATGCCAGTGATGAATACTGTTAATGTATTTACTCAGCATACAGATTATCTAGGTATGTTTTGATGTAAATATGACTATGAAATGGAACCCAACCACTGAGAAATGTACCTACATGTAACATACCTTATTCTGGACTTTGAAACCTATAAAGAAACAGACCTGATAAAGTATGGGCAGAGGTACAGTAACATCAAAGTAAGCTCAGACAGGGAAACACTAAAACCAGCCCAGAAGGCTTAAAAATAGAGGCAGAGCTAGAAATACATAATGATGTGAAATCATAAACCCCTTGCTTTGAAATTGTGACAGTGCTCAGAGAGAGCTTCTGCAAATAGTGTTTTGTGGTGTCAGCATCATTATACCACTTCTCTCTGTTTGAAAGACTTAATAAATTAATTCTCTTGCACCCACCTACAACCACACTAGCATAACGATCTCAACAAGCTCAGCTTACATGCATGGTCCAGGAAAGCTGATTTTATAAACTGATTCTGGTCTCAGATTGTAAAATTTTCAAAGAGGAGATGATTTCCTCTGTGTGTAGAGTACCTACTTCAGTGGGGCAATAATAACTCTCAGGCCCTTATCAGGCTTCATAATGCAAAGATTATTACATTACTAAATCAGTGCTGTTGGGACATTACCATCCTGACTAAAACTTTTGGAAAAAAAATGTGCATATCCTGCCAAATCAGAGAAACACAACCCATCAACATACCAATTACATACTGCATACAGTTTAAATACACACACAGTTTCAGCAGCTGTTAAATAATAAGAAAGAAAAATAAAATAAATTCATGCAAAGGATCTGCTGTCTGTTGGATAAAAGAAATAGACTATGACACGTACTAACATATATCCTTACTGTTATCGTACATCTTTAAGTCCACATGGGCACATACCTTTGTGTTTACAAACAAGTTTCCACTGCAACCCTGGTGAACCCACTACCTCAACCCTGCTCCCTGCCCAAGCACAACCAACTGAACTCACTATGCTCCTCAAGAGACTTCTTTCTCCTCAGCTGGTCATTATAAACAAGCTGCAAGTCTACTCTGTGCCTGTCTCCTTCCCTCCCTAACTCACACACATCCACTGGGTTTGTATTTCATTAGAAATCAAGAATGTAAAACAAGGTAACCTAACTGGCCAAGAATCCCAGGCATGGCTGTAATCATCATGATGAATGACTCCAACTGTGGAGCCCTAAATATTACACTTGCAATTCAGGTTTCATATTATCTAGGTTGAAGCCTTGTATTAACACAGTATGACTCCAGCGTGAGAACTGCCACGTTAATTTGCTGCTACTTATGCTGACAGCCCTCTGTGGCCCCATGCCAAGTAACAGGCACAGATTAATATATTTTATACCTGCCATGTTTTCCTGCCTAAAAAAGGATATGAAAACCCTCCACAGACTACATCCAGAGGTCCTTAGTTTTTATTCACACCCGGTCTAAGATATTTTAACTAACAGAATTACAAGTTGTGGGGCCTCCTTCTCTAGAGACTTTCAAAACCCATGTGGACAATGTAATCCTGGGCACCCTGCACTGGGTGACCCTGCTGGATCAGGGGGTTTGGACAAAATTATCCCCAGAGGTCACTTTCAACCCCTACTATTCTGTGATTTCCACAACAACATTATTTTTAAAGGGAGAATTCCTGAATTGTGTGCATAGCTTTCACAAGTTTTTCAAAGACTAGTATCTTATTTTTCCCCAAAGCTTTTACTTCTATTTATGTCATTCTTCCTTTAAACAACAAAACAAGATATACAAGAAGAGTGAAGAAAGAATGCTTTTCAAGAAGAAAATATTCACAGCCCAACATGATAACACTGAGGTTGAGGCCATCTAACTCAACCTACCTGATTTATTTCAGATGCTCACTTCTGTGGGGAGGAGCATTTGGATGCAGAAGAGGATTTCAGGAAATTTCTTGGTACAGTAATAACTCAAAAATTTCCTCAAATAGCAAATTTGATGTATATGTTTCATGGGACATAACAGAGATATTCTTCAGACATTGTGTTCCAGAAACAAAAATGAATAAAAGCACCAAGAAAATAACTTATCTCTGGGGGACATGAAAACAAGGGGCGAAAAAATTCCCTGACAGTGAAGGCTCAATCCAATACTGAACCACTTAATCTGATCCTGTCCCATCACAATACAGAAAGGTAAATAGATTATTGCTGCACAAGATGTTCTCTTAAAATTGCTTTCCTCCAGAGCTTTTGTATTGTCTTTCAGCAGCACAGTTTTCAGGGGTCTGGTGCCATAAGACAACCAGGTATCTTAAGGTTTCTAATTTGTTTGCAGCAGAGAAATTGAGAAACATACCTGAAAGTTGAAAGGGACACATTGATCTGCAGATGTCCTGGCATTAGCCACTGCCACAAAAGGGATCATCTCTGCAACAGTACACATGAATTTTCTCTATGAGATGGACATTGAATTTTCCTTCTGCAAAGCAGATTCTGTACAATCATTACTACTCTGCCAAATCAGAAGTAAACAAAATGTAAACAAATGTCTCCATGATCCTAACCTTTCAGTTTAGAGTGTGTAGTAAGCCATAGTAAGGTACTAAAATTAGGTTAAATTACTCTATACAGAGAAAGAAATAACACACTGCGTGTTCTGGTATGGTCCTGCAGAAAGCTGCTGCTTGAAAAGTGACTTTATAGTAAATCCACCTGTCAAACTTCAGAACTGAAGTGATTTTTTTTTTTTTAAGAGAATAGTTCTGCACTGACACCGATAATTCCCTTCCAGTATAAAATAAAGATCTTTTCTATAATCCACACATGGAAGGTGCCCTTGAATCAAAATGGAAAGAGATCAGGTACAATGTTTGAAGCTCCTTTTGCATGCTAGCTGAGGTGAATCACACAAGATGTCTTGAAAAGCAAAATACATCACTCAAGCAAAAGGGAAGAACAGTCTACCATGCCAAGAATTATGGAGCACAGTAAAGCTGCTCAATAAACTCTTACTATAAATGTGGTTTGGAGTTGAATAGCTAAAGGTAAAGCCATTAGAAAAAAAAAAAACAAAAACAACAAAAAAAAACAAACCAAGAAACCAAACCAAAAACTAACCCAGCAACTAGTGTATCAGGCTTAGTCCTGATTTAGATACCTTCTCTGAAGCGCACCTTTACTTCACTGCAGTAGGATATTAAATCATTCTGGATTTAGAAGCAGCGCTGGGTAATTGCTGTCTACCCAGTAGTTAACAAACCAATTATTTTTCCCCATTCTGCATCAATACAGCAAAAAAGAGCCACTCCCAGCCCAAAGGAACAACTGAAATAGCCCCAACAAATCATGTAACACGCGCTCCACTGGTGGCACTATCTAGGATGCAAATTCCCATGCAGGCACAAGAAGGTCCCAAAAGTCTGGATTATACACCTCCTTCCCCAGTCTATCCAAGTGACTTGCCCACTGGATGCTTCTGAACAACCTCTGCTTGGAGATGTTCCCCTCTAGTCTACCACTGGCAGTAGTTTGGCACCTATTCCTACTGCCAAGATCAGGCCTTCTACACAATTTGAGCATAAGTTTTTTTATGCCTTCTGAAGTCCTGCTTTTTTTATCTACACTGTATGACTTTACAACCAACACCATCACCATCACCAGAATTTTACCTGAGGACCTTTAGAAGCGATCATGAATTGTTATTTCACATAGAAATGTATGTATACTACTTTACAACTTGAAAGCACTGTACAAAACCATAGCTAATTGGTACTCAATAATTCTCCACCAAAAAAAAAAAAAAGCTTCAAGAAACAATTATTAAGATTATTAATAACCAATATTGTTCCTTATTTTATATCCTGATAGCCTAGATAGCCCTGATCATGAAGATAAATATATCTGCATCGACGACTTCACAGACTAAGTTGTGAAGAACCTGTTGAAGAATTGCCAAAGGCGTACATTATGCTGACAGCAAAATTCAGTCCCCCAAAAAGATTCAGATTAAATCAAAAGCCAAAGTTAAGTTTCCAATTTTAAACCCAAAACCTTCACCTGAATGTTTGGATTGAAAATTAGCAAAAACAGGACCACTGGGTGCTTTTTTTCACATGACATATGACTACTATTCAAAGGACAGAGTAAATACATAAATATGAGGGGAAAAAAAAACCCATAGGTAGCTTATTTGTGGTTCTGAACAGTCATTAAAACAAACAAAAGTTTTTTGACAGTTTCATTTACACATTCTATGGTTTTGTTTGTTTTTCTGTCAAATCCTGATGCACTACAGAGAGTATTTTATTACTAAAATGTGAGCACCTCTTGCATTTGGACTAAAAAGATACTGCTTCTCTCAGAAATCTTTAATGCACTGTTGATTTGTGCACACTAAATTAGACACAACAGCTTCAGTAAACTTTTTTTAGATCTAGGAAAAATAGTTACCAAACTTTGAAGCATCAAGCAAGACATTTACATGTCAGAGTTGAAATTCATTTTGGTTGATAAACCTCATAAAAAACCTGATTGTTTTGCTCACATAAGCACCCTGAACTGTCAGACCTCCTCTCTGTATGATGATTCTAACACCAAATTAAAAAGAATCAGCCTCACTGGAAAAGTCAGCACTTCAGCCTCAGGTGAGGAAGAGGACTGAATGAGAAACACAACATAGGTGTAGATGAGACACTGCGCTGCATAGAAACTCTGCATTACTGCACTCCCTTTAAATCAATTCCCTCCTTGAATCAGATCCCTGTGGCTATTCAGCTGAACATTTCAAAGCAGATTCCCAGAGTTCCAAACCCAGCATAAGCAAAATTAGGAGCTAACTACTAACAAAACAAAAAAATAAAATCCACCTTATGTTCTCATTTTGCCTTGGATTTTAATCTTATGAGATTTCAATTGCTAACAAAACTGAAGACACAAAGGCATTTAAACAGCAGAGCGCTGTGCGTCACTCTTCCTGTGAGCATTCTCCATCCAACAGCAAAGTGGGGTAGTAGTTAATTTATAAACTGTATCTTGTACTGCTCTAATACTTATCCCCTGGCACTACAACAAACATCACCTCAGGCATCCTGCATGAGTGAGGCCACAGTAAAGTCACAAAATAGATGGGAAAAAAAAAATATTACGAACATTCAGGAAGTAAAACAAGATTACAGTAAAAACCAAAAGGGTATATTAAACATATAAAGTATATACAGGATATATATACACAAAAGTATATATGTACCATCCCTGGAGGTATTTTAAAAACATGTAGAAGTGGCTTTTAGGGACATGGTTTAGTGGTGGACTTCTTAAGGTTAGTGGCCAGAGTTGATATTAAGGATCTTTTACAACATAAATTATGTTACAACTCTATGATTCTTTTTTTTTGGGGGGGGTGGGGGGGTGGGGGGGTGAAGGAGGCAAGTCATCAGACATAACTACAAAATATAATTACAACTTCCAAAGGAGATCTAGCAGCCTCCTAGTACACTGAGATCTAAGGCACACTATCACAATTTACCATTCCTTGCAAAACATTATATTATTTTTTTCACTATCTTTAAGATGTTGAAATATGTAACAGATGAGAAGATCTTATTTAAAGGTTGATGATTTAATATTTGTTACTTAAATTACGGAGAATTTTAAATTATTGTGCTATTTCCTCTTCCAAAATATACACTGAAAACAAGATCTTCCACATCAAGTTGCCCTAAAGAAGCAATTGCTATTTTCCTTCATATCACAGATTCACTTATGTAAAAAACAATGGGTGAATTCTCAAAGTAAAACAGCACTTGAGAAAATAGTATGACAGCGCTTTTACACAAAAAGTAATTTAAGCTAAGCATAGGTAACTACTGAGAAATGGTAACTATCTAATAGATATTCCCTTTAGATGAAGGGTTTTCTATTTCTTTCCATTTTGTAGCTTGAGTATGATTCACTACTAAAAATGTGAATGTTAGCAGTGGATTAATTTTTAAAAAATCAAACCTAGGATTACTTGTGAATAGAGTTAACACAAAAGTTCAAAGGATAACAATTCTTTTGTTGTGCATGATTCACAAAGCACCACTTCAAGCAGTTTGACTTTGATCTCAGTTAAACCAGCTTTGGACTTAGACATGAAACTGAGTTGACAAAAAAACTTCCCACTTGCAACACCAAGTTGAACAGACCTCTGGGATCCAGGGAGCTGATCCCATTCCTTTCTTATGTGATCTGTTGACAGGGTTTTTGTGGCACCATTTTAGTTACTGGAACTTAGAAGCCATAGATAATTTTCTTTGGAAGCTCATCAAGGCAAAATACTTCCCTTTTCCCAGCAGCCTAGAAAAGGGAATGTAGAAGTCAAAAAGAGGCCCCTTCACCACAGGAGAAATTTAGGAAGAAATTAAACTGACTGTCAGTGAATTGGCATAGCTTCAGATCTAGCCCTTCATCAGAGAACTTTTTCTCAGTGAGGGTGACAGAGCTCTGGAACAGGCTGCCCAGGGGGGTTGTGGAGTCTCCATCTCTGG
>JANHGL010025673.1:0-16420 GCA_024611195.1 Ceyx melanurus
CCAACCCCCATCCTCCAACCCCCATCCTCCAACCCCCATCCTCCATCCTCCATCCCCCATCCTCCTCTCAGCTCTACCCACCTTCTACAGCAGCCTCCATGCCTGGGTCATGAGCAATTCTGTCCCTTGCAGAAGAGCTGGTGGGGAGAGAAGGTCCAACTTCGAGGAGAGGACCCTCTGGGGAGATGGGGCAGCATGTGGGTTTTGTTACAGAGCTGGGCACAGGGTGTTGGAAGCAGCACTGGGGACAAGGAGGAGGCCAAGAGGACTGGGCTAGCTGAGCATACAAGGGCACAGACCTGAGTGTTATTTTAGAAACCTTGGATCAGAAAAAATTCAGAAGTGGAGACTGTTAAGATGAAGTTGAAGGCTGAGATCAATAGGATTTGAATGAATTCCTATAAAAAGGAATAATTTGGTTTTGGTTTTGTAGGCACACTACAGGAGAGTCTAATCCATTGTTCCCAAAGGAGTCATTCCAGCTCTCCTCGCATCAAGATACACAGGGATTTAAAAACCTGTCAGCTTTTAGTGGGGCTGGAAAAGAAAAAAAAGGAGGGGGAGAGAGAAAGAAATTAAACCACAAATGTTCACAATAAAATGGTGACAGAAATGGAAGGTGGACAGGGAAGAAGTGAGCATTTGAATTTAGTCTCAGGAGACCACTAACTTCCCAGGGCATTTTTTAGCTGTTCTCAAGTCATCTGCCTGTGTTCTGTGCAGGCAAAACTCAACCCAGTATTGAGTTTTTGGTGTATTTTGGTCTGGAACTCTGCAATTCCCAGCCTGGCAAATGCCTGGATGCCTCCCACCTTTCAAAGAGCCAGGCAGAGAAGTGAGATTTCTGATGGTGCCCAAATACGTTGCTGGAACTGGGCCAGCATGCCTTGCCTCTTGTCAAATCAAGCTTCTACAAGCTACAAACAAATAGCTTTTCCACCTTGAAGCTGAGCTCTGTGTGTGTGTGTTTGAGAAGCTTGAGTTGTGGGGGTTTTTTTCAAGTTTATTTCTTTAAATTGATATTTTATTTTCCTCTGGTGCTTCTTGGCTCTTGAATGTCCTTACAAAGGGAGGTATGACCTTGTCAGCATATGCATGTGTTGCTGTGCTCTCTGAGAAAGAGTTGAAGGCATCTCCTCTCCCTGTAGCTGGGAAGGAGTCAGTACAAGCAACCTTTGAATCCACGTTGGGGCTTCCAGACAAGTGTCTGACATCCCTGTAAACCACATTTTGGAAACTCATCTGGATAGATTCATCCAGTTACCACGGCAAGAAGACCTAGTAGGGAATATTTCCAGTTCTAGAGAGGGGGGGAAAAAAAAAACCAACAGTGGGAAGAAGAGACAGTGAGTAGGGAACAGAGCTAAAAATGGATTTCTGGAGTCCCAATCCAATAGAGCAAACTATCACACCGTGTGTGTTATCTTTTCCAGGCTCTCTAGCAGGCACAAACCCACCCACACAGTTTTCATCTCGGTTGCTGTGTCAGACATTGCTGATGGGTGAACCCTGAGAAACTCCAGGAGGCAATTTTAGAGGCACTGCCAACATTTTCCCTGGCTGGTAGCAGGAGAAACGGCCACCCCTTGGGTCTACCAGAGGGAGCTGGGAAGCCTTGGAGAAGCAGCTGCTATTTCTAGAGGTGGAGTTCCTGGGAAGCAGATTCCCCCGCAGACTGAGGTGTCATTTTTGGCCCTTCAGGTCCCATGCAGAGCCAAAAATGGAAATGCAGCCATGAAAGTTGGGCTGCTTCTCAGAAACATGGGAAAACCTGGGTGATGTTTTGATGGGGCAGCTTTGTATTTCACAGCTGGGTCAGCTACTGCTAAACCCAACTCATGGCTGAATGCACTGATCATTTTTTCATTCTTTTTCTTTTTTCATGGACCTTCTGGTCTCCTACAGACTCCAGGTATTGGGAAGTCCAAATTGGAAAGCAGTTCACTAGCTGCCTCGCATGAAATGTTGTCCCATGCAGAGCCAAAAATGGAAATGCAGCCATGGAAGTTGGGCTGCTTCTCAGAAACATGGGAAAACCTGGGTGATGTTTTGATGGGGCAGCTTTGTATTTCACAGCTGGGTCAGCTACTGCTAAACCCAACTCATGGCTGAATGCACTGATCATTTTTTCATTCTTTTTCTTTTTTTCATGGACCTTCTGGTCTCCTACAGAGTCTAGATACTGGGAATTCCAAACTGGAAAGAAATCCACTAGCTGCCTTGCATGAAGTCTGCAGTGGGGGGGTGTTTGAGTGAGATATTGGGATGTTTCAGAGCTTGCAGTGTGGACTCAGTTCAGGGTTCTGGGCAAATTCCACATACTGGCCAAATTCCTTGGTCTCTTTGGGTCTTGGTTTTCCTTCTGTGATGTGAGGATAGGGGATGACCCTGAGGGGTTGTGAGGAGAAGGGTTGTTGGTTTTCTAGCTCCTGGTTGGTGAGAAGTGTGTGGTTGTTTGGATGTGGCTGTTCAGAGAGGGTTATTTAAACCCCTCTCTAAATTCCAGCCAATCTGCACCCAGCTTGTCAGCAGAGCTTCAATACTCTATTTACACACAGCACAACTGAACTGTAGACACAGTGGAGGACTAAACAAATTAGTTACCACCTCGTTAATTACCTTCATCCCAGCACTGCTCTGGCTGATGCTCGGAGGCAGAGCAGTGACCTGACCCCACCAGCTCAGTGTTGCTTGTCCTGAGCTGTCAGTGGGAGAATTATTAGAGTCTCTTGAACTGGTAAATCACTGGTGACTGGGTCTGGTTGGTGTGAGAGGCTCTGCAGGAGAAGGTTGGCCTGTGTAACCTGTTTGGTTTGTGTTGGCAGTGAACTGCTGGAGAGATTTTTGGGTGTCCTGTCCCACCGTGGAGGGGAAGATGGGGTGGCTGAGCTGACTGCCCTGCAAGACAAAAAGCCCTACAGGTCAAAAAGCCCTAAGACAATTAATGGAGATGAGGATGTTGTTAAAAGCTGTTGTCTTCTCATTTTACTGTTAATATTTTCTAGGGTGCTGGCTAAAAACTGAAGGTGTCAAGTGTTTAATGGTGATGTCTGCTAGTGAGGACTGGGCTCTGTTTCATGTGTCCCTCCTGACTTTATTTTGCTGTGCAGGGTTTGGATGGCAGGAGTGTAGTGTCTGGAAACAGGGATTTTAACTGGAGTCTTAAGAATTTAATCTGCTGTGGGTTGAAATAAATGGCAAAGCCCAGCTAGGCAGAGCATCAGGGTGTGGGTTTACTGGGGAGACACACTCCAAATGGAGCTGGAAAAATGCTGCTTCATGTTTCCAGCCTCCAGGTTATTCCTGGCCAGAGCTAATGATGATATATGAGTTTTACAGAACACTCTTCATCCTGAGACCTCACAGCCCTTCACTGAAGAGGTCTGGAACATTATTCTCACTAGGTACAGGTGGGAAAATTAATGTATTGAGAGAAAAGTAGTTTAGCCAAGTAGCAGAAATGGGGCTGAAGTCTTGGTGTCCTGATCCAGTGTCATGCTTTGCCTCAGAGGAGCCTTTTCCAGCCCTTGGACTTTGGTGCTTTGATCACTAAGTCCTGTTTTCTGGAAGGTCAGCAAGCTTGTAGCTTTTATTCATGCATGCTTGGTTGCTTTTCTGTTTACCCCATAAAACACTCTTTTCTGAGACCCCATAAAGCACTCTTAACCCAGCATCTGCTGTGTGCTTGCAGTGACTCAAATCAAACACGAGTTTATCATCATCATCTTCTTCCTTCTGCTGAGCTGCTGCTGTGATGCCACATGCCAGTGTGTTAACTCTCTTAAATTGCTCACAAAGCCTGGGCAGAGGTGTTAGACTTTTAGGGATTTTTTTTTTTTTGGGGGGGGGTGTGAAAGCTTCTGCAACACTCTAAAAACCCTTGGAAGAGTGAGGAAAAAAAAAAAGGAGTGAGACACAGCCCTGTGCTCCCTGTAGGGTCCCAGCTCTGTGGGCAGTGCTGTCTGCTCCTGTGCTTTGCTAGGTAGTGCCAGCAGGCACTGTGGTCCCTGGCTCTGGGATCATGTTGGTGACTCAGATGAGAACAGTCTAAGGAAATTTAAGGGATGGGTTACTCAGAGAAATCCCATCAGGCTGTTCCTGAAATGCATCTGTGTTCCTTTGTCCCTCTCTGGTTGCTCTCCTAGGGTGCAGAACAGCTTTGTGTCCTGCTGCCTTTGCTCTGTTCCCTGCCTTTGCTCTGCTCCCTGCCCACTGGCTCTCAATCATGAGCAGCTGAAACCTGTTTCTTGCAGCCTGAGGTTGTTTGGATTTTCTTTCCCCCTGCCTGGGTCCCAATAAGCCATTTTGCACCCTCTCACCCTCCTCTGTGGCTGCAGCTCATGCTGTGCAACTCTCCCTGAAGTTATGTGAGCCCAAAGTTGGCATTTTTCTCCCTGCCCAGGCTGGCTTTGGTTCTCTCAGTCATCTCCTTTGCCATGTGGGGTGCCCGTGGGCATCTCACTGGGTTTGCTTGGAGCCTTGGGTTCTCTATATAACGCCAGGGTTATATAGGACCTCCAAAGGGCATCTAGTCAACCTCCCTGCACTCAGCAGGGGCATCTCCAACCAGCTCAGGCTGCTCAGAGCCTCCTCAAACCTGGCCTGGGGTGTCTCCAGGGATGGGGCCTCCACCACCTCTCTGAGCAACCCATTACAGAGTTCAGCACTCTCAGATTAAAGAGCTTTTTCCTACTGTCTGACCTAAATCTCCCCTTTTCCAGCTCAAAGCCATCACCCCTTGTCCTGTCCCTACAAACCCTTGTGAACAGACCCTCCCCTGCTTCCTCCCAGGCCCCTTTGAGGCACTGGAAGGTGCTCTGAGGTCCCCCTGGAGCCTCCTCTTCTTCAGGCTGAACAACCCTAATCCTCTCAGCCTGGCCCTGCTCCATCAGCTCCATGTCCTTTGTGTGCTGGGGGCTCCAGAGCTGGACAAGGGGTCCAGGGGAGGTCTGACCAGGGCAGAGCAGAGGGACAGGGTCACCTCTCTCCATCTGCTGCCCACACTGCTCCTGCTGCAGCCCAGGATGCCATTGGCCTTCTGGACTGCCATGGAGCATCATTTACTAGCCTCCCCCCAAGTCTTTTCCCACGGGACTGCTCTCTAGTGGCTAAAAACAGGGGAATTGGGATTTGCTTTTGGGGCTGGGGGGTTCTTTCTCAGGTTTTGGGAAGTGGATATATATCTCTCTTGTGGGGAAACTTCTTGTTCATTAAGGAGTTTATCAGTTGAAAAAGTCACGGGGGTGGAAAGTGGTGGAAAATCCCCTCTGCTCACCCCTGGAACCAAAAGGTCAAGGTGGTAATCTCCTTTATTTAGATCAAATATGAAACCTTCCCCTTCCCTGGGCCACCTCGTGCTGTTTGAATGTGCCTGGAGGAGGGAGTAATGGATCAGGGGAGATGCTGATGCTGATGCTCTTTAGGTTTCTTGCTAACTGGGAAGCTTTACTCGCTCAGAGATGGCTGCTGCTCACCATGAGCTGATGAAATGTGACGTGTCCAAGTGAAAAGGGAGCTCCAGATGATCACTGCAGCTCTGCTGGGCTGGCTGGATGTGGCATGGCCCAAAATTCCAGTCAGGCTAAAATCAAATTAAAGTTTCCCAGCGTGATGTTTTAGGAGGAGAGGAGAAAAAAAAAAATTAAGCAAAATAAAGTAAAAAAAAAGAGATGGGAATAGAAAAAAAAAAAAACCAACAAAAAAGCCCCCCGCAGAGTTCATCTGGTGGATGGAGTTACATTAAACAAATGGAAATTAAAGGCTTTTCATAGAGATCTTCAGTATAATTTGATGGAAGGCTTTAATTATTTCCAAGTGCCTAAGAAAAGGAGCTTGGAAAGATTTCGGGGAGGGCGAGCTCTCATAAAAATACCTCTCTCCACCAGCATTTCTGAGCTGCTGTTGGGCTGCTGTCAGCTCAGAAACAGGGATTTAAAAATCCTGTGGCCCCCATCCTCCCCAGAGTCCAATTTCTGTGTGAATGGCAGTGAGAAAAGGCCAGGGAGCTGCAAGGAGGAGGGTGACAGCAAAGCCAAGAGTTCACAAGGCAGGTGGGATGCAGAGGGCTCCTGGCCATTAACAGGAGGATATTGGGCTGCTGCTGATCTGGATCTCTCGTGGTGTTTTGGACAGAGCAAGAAAGAGCATCTTCCCTCTGGTACCCTGGGGAGATGGTCCATTGAAGTCATAATGCTCAAGTTGTCACTCATCCAATTCTTACTTTGACAGCTCAGGAATTAATGGGTCTTTGTCTAGTCTCCAGGTTGACATAAATTCAAGTAGCTGGAGGCTGTCTATTCTTCCCCTGGATGCTCCTCTCCTATCTCCAGCCTGCTCATGTGGCCTTTTCAAGAATCTGAATGCTCAGTGTTTTCAACTCCATCCTTCCCCACAGGTGCCTTTTTCAGATGCTCCTCTCTGCCTTCCTATGCACCTCTCTGGGAGGGTGTCCTGATGGTGTTGCTGGGATCTGCAGGCAGCTTGTGGGGCTGGATAGTGACCTCAGCCAGAGGTTTCCCCATGGGAATGGCCAGTCCTGGCTGAGCTTCTGCTGAGCTGAGAATGGAGGGGGGGGGCTGGAGCTGACAAAGCTGAGATGGGGGGATGGTTTTGGCTGAACAGAGTGGTCCAAGTTAAGATGCCTTGAAGGACAGAGATTTCAGGTTGCTGCTCAGAGCTGCTCTCACTCCTGCAGCTCTGTGTTGTGCTCCTGGGTGTTGGTGGAGCTTGGCAGCCAGAAATGGCAGCGTTGCAATGAAACTGGGAGTCCTGCCTGGTTTGCTGCAGCCCATGGGTTGTCTCACACCAGCTATTTCCCTTTAAACTTCAGGGTGCTTTTCCTTGCTGTGTCTGTTCTCACCATCCCTTCTGATGCTGCAAGTGATTTGATTTGGCTGCTGTGGGGGCTGCAGGTGCCCTACCAGAGACTCACTGTGTCCTGCCTGGTGTGCCAGCCTCTGTGTGGGTTGGCAGCCCTGCCTTCCTCTGCAGGGATGCTCTGAGGATAAACACATCCGAGGGAGCTGATAGCAAAGGAAAACCATAACCCACTTAGATAACCAGGTGAGATGCCAAAAACAGTGGGATCCACTTGCAGAGGCTGCATCCTAGAGAGGAGAGGTGTGGATCTGAGGGTGTCCAAGGACCAGAGGTGATCCAGCACATCAGGAGTAGTAACTAACACACTATTTAGTGCCAAGAACATTTGTTGCTTCATTGTGTGGGGTTTTTTCCCCTTGGTGTGTCAAAGTCCTCCTGCACCAATCTTTCCTTGCTGTGTTTCTTCCCTGCAGCTGCTCTTGAAGGAGAAGAGTCCCCCCTGAAGCCCGTGAGCCCCCGGGGATGATCTTGGGCTCAGTGGCTGGCACCCAAGTGTGAAATAGCCTGGGTGGAAAAGCTGCTTTAGTAGGATGCTGCTGGATGCAGCCAGCAGGGTGGTGGATGCAAAGAGCTTCCTAAGTGACAGTGTCTTCAGGGCAGGGACTATTGGGCTAATAAGCAACAACTGAGGTGATGGCAGTTGGTTTGGGGTTTAATTTAAGGGTCTATTTGCACACACCAGGCTGTCCTTGTGCTGGTAGCAGCAGCATCTGCACGCAGGGGTCACCCAGCAAACTGCACTGGCTCTTGGAGGATTTGTTTTGATTTAAGCAACAGCATCTGTTGGGGGTGGCAGGGAGAAAACAGCCCCCAGACACCAGTGATTTAGCTGCTGGCAAAGCAGGCTGAGAGGTGGAGGGGAGGGAGAGCTGCTCCACGTGGGGCTGGGGGAAGAGCTCAGGCTGGAAGCCTCAGTGACCTGCTTCTTTCACCTTCAGAATGCTCAGTGTTATCTGGCCCTTTGCATCGAAGCTGCTTTTGGAAAGGGGGGATGTGGAGCTGAGCTTTAATAGCTTTTCTTCTGGGGACAGGAGAAGATGCAGAGGCTGCCAAGGCTGCCATTTGACAGCAGTTGGCAACAATCAGCTGGGCTGATGGCTACTGGGCAGCTGGAATAGTCAGGAGCCTGCTGGGCTCCAAACTGGTTCAAAATGAGCTGCTCTGAATCACTCTCAGAATTTCTGCTTGGAGCTTCTCTGAGCTGAAGTGAATCCCAGAGGGTGAGGGGGAGAAAACTCAAGTGGTTCCTGGGAGCTGGGGAGTTCAGCCAGCCTGGTGTACAGTTTGTGGCTCACAAGTGAGCTCAGGAGGCTCTAATTGATGATTTTCCCTACATCTGGGGCATGCACAGCATCATTCCCTCGTGGATTCCTTGGTGTCTAATGGGAGTTGAGCTAATCATGCAGTCTTTTGCTCTGTGGAGAAATCTTCCTCTCCTCTCCTAGCCTATTAATTCATGAAACTCAGAGAAACCAGTAGTTTCATGAGTCTGCACCCCCATGAAATTGGGTTTCACATGCCAGGTTGATTCTCTGGTGTTGAGGCCAAACCAGAAGTGTCTGGACATCAGAAAAAAACCACAATTCCATCATCAGATGTCCGAGTCCCATTGGCTCATCTGGCCAGACAGGTTGGAGGAGAACAGCTGCATTAGAATATGGTGCTGGGTTTTTATGTGTGTGCCTTGACCTATAATCCATCCACAGTTAGGCTAAGGCTGCTAATGAGCACAATTTATGCTCTGAGCTGGAAGAGAACGATGCAATGGGGGTTTTCAGAGCACTCAGCGTGGGCATAACTTAAGTCCCTTTGTACTTTCCTCATTTAACTGGAATTGATGTCAAGCCAGTGATGAGAACAACTGAAAAGCCAACTCTGGATAAAAAAAAAAAAAAAAAAGGTTGTTCCTTGCTCAGTTGGTAAATTGCTTAGCACTGATGAGGATGGGTGCTCTGGGAGCAGTTGGGAGAACACTGCTAAGTTCAGGAGCACAGACAGCCTGATGATAGCTTGGAAAAAACAGAAAGGCAAGGTGGCCACGATGAATTTGTTCTGTGGGTAAATGAGTTTTTCACTCAGAGGCAACGTCCTGTGCTTTGGTAATGAAGCCAAGTGATCTTGGCTTGCTGCACGTTGAACCCCTGGATAAAGCCTGCAACTGTTGTTCTGTTTCACACTGCAGATAGGAAGGGAAAGCTGCTGCTCAGGTAGGAATGGAGTAAAGATCCCTTCAAGTGAGATTTATCCCATCCTGAGCCCCTGGAATCATCCAGGGTGGAAAAGACCCTTGGGATCAGCCAGTCCAGCCATCAACCCTACTCTATAAAGCTCACCCCCAAACCATGCCCCTCAAACCCACATCCCAACCCCCCTGAAACACCCCCAGGGCTGGGGACTCAACCCCCTCCCTGGGCAGCTTGTTCCAGCATCATCACATAGATGCTGAAATGTAGGCTTGATTTGAATGAAACGATTTGCTGGATGTGTTTTTCTTTTCCTCAGGGCTTTTCCAAGGTTATTTTACATGGCAATTCCTGAGTGCAAGTCCCATCAAGACCCAGAATCTAGAGTTCTCTGCCTTTAGTGTAGAAGAGCTTAGATCTCTGGCTGTGTCTGGGCAGGGTCTCTGTGAGTGAGAGGGCTGATGGCATTTCTAAAGGCAGAAATGGTCACTAATATGGACAAAACCATATGTGAAGTCCCAAGCTCTCCAGGAGTTGGGTATGTTGTGGTTGTATCCAAAGCAAAGGGGCCAGATATTTGAGAAACAAAGGCTAAGTCAGGTCCAGAGCAGTTATCTCGAGGCTTATGAAGCTTGAGTGGTGCTTTGTTCAAAAGCAGTTCTTTTATCATCAGGCAAGCTGCTCTGTGCCTGTATTCCCCGTTCCACAAATGACTCTTCAAGTCTTAGAATAAATATATTAAAGGCCACGAGACAGAGGGAAGAGGCTGCTGAGAAATTGAGAGATGCCAGAGCCAAGACTGTGAAGAGAAGTCGTGTCTCTTAGTGAATTTTCTGTGCTGTCATGAAGGGAAAAAGCCTGAGCAGCTCCTTGCCAAGGAATGTGTGTGTGAAGATGTCTCTGGTCCTCCTCCCAGTACCCTATTGACAGCCCTAAGAAGAAATTCCCTTTCCTTGGCAAGCACTGTCACTCCCTGTCACCATCACCCCTCCAAAGGTGCTGCTCCTGCTGAGCCAGGAAGGTTTTGGGGGTTCATTCCCCAGGGAGCTCTGTTCAGTCATCCCCATTGGATTAGACAATTCCCTCAGGCTCCCAATCCTGCAGTGATGCAGAGAGGGAGCTCAGCACAATCTGCCCACCCCAAAAACATTGTCTGGGAGGGAGTCCTCACGTGGCCAGCACTTGCCTGCTGCTGCTGGCTGTGGGGTTTGGTGTGTTGTTGCAACAAGCAGGGGAAAAATGCCAGAGCTGCTTATTCTCCTCCATCCCTCTGGGATTTGGACGTTTCATCTTGGTAACACAGTAGCACTGCACCTCTAATTGGATGCTCTTTGGTGTTAAACTCTTAATCAAACACACAGGTTGCTGGTTTGAAATCTTTTTTTTTTTTAGTGTGTGTCACTTCTGCTACAAGCAGGATTAAAAGCTTGTCTCATGCAAATTAATGCCTTTTAAATGCAGTATCAGTTACCAGTTTGCTCTCTGCTTCTGCTTTCCTGTGCAAAAAAACTATTTATTTCTAGGAGCCACTCCATTACACCAGCAGCTCACTTCTGCATCTAGCTTGTTGTGTGCAGCTCTACTCGTGCATGTGCCTTTAGTTTTGCAGGTTTCCTTGCTCTCTTAAGCAGGATTTTCTCTTTTGCCCCCCTTCTCCCAAGCTTATCCCTCCTGTGTTTTCTTGTGCATATTCCTACCTTAGCATCTGTCCTCTTCCAGGATCCAAAAGCACACCCACAAATTCTTGCTCCATGAAAAGATACCAGGTCATACAAACATCATCTTCAGCCTTTCACAAATTGCCTCCTGGAAGTCCAGGCTTTTTGGGTTTGTGTGTAGCAGTGTCTTTTTTGGGTGATAGATGGGAGATGAATCTATTTATTTCACTTACATTTTTGGCAGCTATAAAAAAAAGAAGCAAAACTAGCTTCTGGGGCATAAACCACTTCTTGCAGGTTGATTTGGTAGAGGCTTCTTTGTTTTCTTTTCTTTTTCCTCTTGAATCTGCCAGAGATTTTAAGTGAAATAAATAGATTAATCTTCTTTCTGTAGCCCAGAGATCAGGTTGATGCATTTAAGAGCTTTTTCTCCCTCTAGACTTTTGATCTGTTCACAGATCCGATTCATATTTTAGAGCTTCCTTCATGTGTAAAGAGACTCAGTGGTAGCAGTAATTCTTCAGTGAGAGCAAATAAGGGTTTGTGCTTCTTGGATTTCTTTTCTTCTGAGAGAGCTGAAAATATTCCATCAAAGTCTTTTGGATGCAAAGAAATTTTGTGGGAAAAGATCAGTCTTGGAGGGGGAAACACCCCAAATCTGATCTCCTTCAAAAGAAAAAGTTGTTATTTTGCAAGACTCAAGAAGGTTCAGTTGCTGGGAGCCAAGGAGCTGAAAGCAGATTTCCCAAAGTGTATAAACTTGGCAAAACAGAAGTGTGAAGAAGTGTGGCAGAACTGGAAAAAAACACCAGTTTGGAGGAAAGAGAAAATGATTTTCTGAGCAGCTTGCTGCAGTGGAAGGGTATCCAAGGAGGTCCCAGGGCAGGGGTCTCTTAGAGCAGCTCATTCTCAGCACATTATAAAGCTGAGATGCTGGTGATTGGGTTTTTCCTTCCAGTGTGTGCTCTGACATCTCAGTTTAGGCAGAAAAATTCAAGTTGGAAGCACTGGTTTAATACCATCCAGCTACCTGGGTCTCACACTGCCCTGGGAGAGTATTGCTAAAAACTCCAGTGGTGTCTGGGTCCTTCCCCAGCACAGCACTGGGAAAATGGAGATGTATCCTGCAGGGAAAGGAGCTTTTATTTGTGTTTCCACCTTGCTGTGGGAACAGGAGTGTTGCTGAGAGATGTTTTCTGCAGAAGAGCTGATGCTCTTAATCGCATCCAGGGGTTTGTTGATGGTTCAGATGGTTTGTATTGAGTTTCTTCTCAGTTGGAACAAAACTGAAATGTCAGAACTCCATTTTTTATCCATTTCTTAATGTAAAACAGTTGCTGGTTTAAAGGCTTTTGCTTTTTTTCCTTGTCAAGCTTTTGATGAAGCCCTGGCTCTGACTGTTTTTATTTATCCAGGGTCCCACAGGCTTCTTTGCAAGAAGACAGTTGTTAAATAATTGAGATTCTCCTCACCTAGGAGGTTCCTCAGGCCACCTCAGCTGGAGGGATCTGTTTGTATTTCCCCTCCTGGAAATACTGCCTTGGCACTTGGCTGCATTCTGTCTGCAGCTCCAACCAGCCTCTTTCTGCAGCACCAGGGGTGGTTTAATGGAAGGGATGACCTGCAGAGTGGGTCAGAGCCTTCTGCTGAATAAACGTGGTGTAAATGTTGGATAGCAGAGCCTTGGTCTCTTTATACTGGAGGGTTTTGCCTATATGTGGAGGATTTTGCCTATATATGTGTGTGTATATAATATAATATAATATAATATAATATAATATAATTAATATAATTAATATAATATATATGTCTATATGCCAAGGCTTTTGTGGATGCCAGCTCGGGGGGGATAAACAAAGCTTTTCTTGCTTCTTTTGGGATGATTTGGATTAAAACCAGTCCAGCCACTTTATCCAAGGTAAAGAACCCTTAGCTTTGTAACGATGGTCATTAGTGGGTCTAATTATCAAGGTGATGTCACGACACAACAGCTTCTTAGATCAGAGGAGCTGTGCTGGTGTGGGAAAGTGTTTCCCAGGTTCCTGTTGAATGGCAGCTTGCTGGATGCCTCATCTGGAAGAAAATCTGCCTTTTTCCTTCTACCTCCAGACTCCCTGGGCTTGCTGGGATTTTTTTCCCTTGGAGATAACAGCTTCAAGCTAATTAAGAGTGTCTCAAGTGGGCAGAGCAGACGTCGCTGTGTGAGACCACAGTGGTTTTAATTGCTATTGTTTGTTAATAAAAATAAATTGTGGGCACCAGGGAGAGAGAAAAATCCCACATGGTCTTAGTTTTCTCTCTATTGCTTTTTTTTTCCCAGTGGGAAGTGAATTGTCACAGCCAGGGAGGTTTTCAGCAGTGGGAGGGACGTGCAGGGTTGGTTTGGAAGGGTACTTGGTCCAGTCCCAGCACTTGGCTGCATCAAGGGGTCTTGCTCGTGGTGCTGTGCATGTCTGGGGTGGTTTGACCTTGGCTGGACACCACTGAGCTGCTCTGTCACATCCCTCCCAGCTCCTCTCAGCTGGACCAGGGAGAAGAAAATAAGATGAAACTCGTGGGCTAAGGCAAAAGCAGTTGAATGAAAAAGCCAAGCGATGCTGGGCACGGAAGCAAAGGAAAACAAAGATTTATTCTCTGCTTCCCATCATGCTTGTTGGAAACCAGCCCTGGTGCTGGGTGAGCCTTGCCCAGCAGCAGCCCAGCACCTTCCACAGCACTGGGAGGGCTGCTGGGGGGAGAATTAACTGCAGCTGTCATACCCAATACAATGTCCATCAGGTTGTGCATCTTGGTGTCTATTTTCTCAACAGTTGTAGGGATGTTTAGCCTTGAGAAGGGGAGGCTGAGGAAGATGTAGAGAGGCAGGAATTGGTCTGTGACAAGTGATAGAACAAGAGGAAATGGGCTGAAGTTGAACTGGGGAGGTTCAGGATGGATACTGGGAAGAATTTTTTTACTGGAAGGGTTGCCAGGCATTGGAATGGGCTGCCCAGGGAGGTGGTGGAATCACCATCCCTGGAGGGGTTTCAGAGCCAGGTGGATGTTGTGCTCAGGGCCATGGTTTAGTGGTTTTATGGGGCTGGGAATGAGGTTGGACTGGATGATTTTGAAGGTCTCTTCCAGCCAAAACAATTCTGATTCTATGGCTCCCTCCATCCCCATGTGCATGCAGGTGTGCTGTGCAGGAGCAGGGCAGCAGGATGGGACACAGCACGACAACCTGGATCCTCCTGTGTGCCCAAAGCTTCCTCCTGGGGTTGTAGTGATTAAATCTCAGCAGAGAACCAGCATAAACCCTTCCCTGGACTAACACAAGCTGCCCCAACGATGGGTTTGGATGCTGTGGGGTTGGTGTGACTGGGAGGGGGCAGGTGGGGGTGTCACACTCCTCACTCCCTGTGCCAATCAAGGCTTGAGTAGCAAGTGACCCCCACGGGTTGGGTGATGAGCCTGCAGAGGAGCAGGTAATGGAATGGAGACAACCCTGGTGTGACTCAGCCTGGACCTGTAATTGCTGGAGCCTCTGCCTGCTCATGGGTCCGAGGTGGATAACGATGGGAAAAAGCTGATGTGGAGCTGGCTGAGTCTGTGGGTAGCTCCTGGGAGGAGTTAGGATGGGTACACATTGCTCTGATCTCCCTGGAAAGTTGATCAGGCTTTGCTAATGCTGGGGAGGGCTGAGAAAGGAGGGAGGGAACTCGGGATTGGGGAGAAAAAAGCACGAAACTAATCCACGGGAATGAGAAATGTCAGGAATACATTTGTCCTTCTGCTTCACTGCCTCCAGAATTCTTTTCTCCTTGAAGTTTCTTGCTGCTTTTTCTGGAAGTCACGAAGGGAGGAAAAAAGGAGAGAGAGAGAGATAAAAGAACACAGATAGGAGGGGAAAAAATTAAATATATATATATATCTATCTCCATTTTCTGTATCAACTGAGCAAGTGTTATCAGGAATATCACCTTCCCTTGAATTTCACCTACCCTGCTGCTGAGTGACCCTCACGGAGCTGGGTCATCAGCATGGTGTGCTGGAGAGTCAGAGGTGCCTTTATCCTGCTGCTACCCGAGGATGGGAGATGTCCCTGCTCCTTCTCTCACCTCAGTGCAAATGTTGTGAGGACAGTGGGAGAGGAGGTGGTGGCTGAAAGCAAAGCAGGTGCTCGAATGCTGATGGAATCCCAAAAGAGATGGGAAATAGAAATTGCTAGACTGGAACAGAGCTGTGCTTCATATTCCAAGTGTCTTTTTAAGTACTAGGTGCTTCCAGGAGCAGTTTGTCCCAAGGGGTGATTCTTCTAACCCTCCAACACAGGATGCCTTGCAGCAGGTTTCTGTGGCATCCAAAAACCTCTTTTTCTCTCCTTTCTTTTTCAACTTGCCTAGTGTGTTTCGAGGTATTCCTTCCCTTTACAAATGCCTGCTCCTGCTCTGAATCTTCCTGAGGTTTTGACTGCAACAATACCTAGTGGTGATGATTTAGCCACGTTAATTATGCATTTTGCAGAGGAAAACATATTGTTCGTAGCTTTAAATGGAGTGATTTTTCAGTTTAATTGAACTTACATCTTTGTATCCCTGGGGCAGGCTTGCAATTTAGTTCCTCCTCTCCCCCTGAGACACGCAGGCACTTTCTGAAGCCCAGCAACAGTCACTTGTTGGAATGTTTTCAGGTTCCTTTTCCTCTTGTCAGTTCCATTTAAATCTGAGCCTCTCTGCAGATGAAGCTTTGCAAAAGGAAATCACTCTCTCTGCTTGTCGAAAGAATGAGAAAGGCTCTGTTAAGTTGTTTGTTGATATTTCCTGACAGTTTTGTTTTTGGGTTTTTTTGTGGTTTTTTTTTTTTCCACCATTCCTTGCTGCTCTGCAGCTGTTAAATTTGTTGTCTCAGCTGTGAGGATTACTCGAGCTTTGCTGGAGCTGCCTTTTCTCACCATTCATCAAGCTTCTGGTGATGCACAGAAAGATCCATCAACACCCAAGCCACCTCCAAAGCAGCATTTGGGTCAGAGTCTGCCTGGCTGAGAGGGAAGCTGCTGCCAAGCCTTAGAGGGTGTTTGTGGTTTCTCAGCAAGCTTGCAGATGATGCCACGGGGAGGAGGGGGGTTTGCAGAAGCAAATGGAGGTTGCACGAGGATAAAACACACGTTGGGTTTTGGAAAGGCTGGTCCTGGCAATGCCAGCCCAAGTGCCTTGGCTTGCTGGGATGCAGCTCAGCATCAGGACTCCCCCTGTGGCAGGGCAGGTGTCAAAAAGCTTTGGTACCATGGCAGGATCCTTGGAAGAGTGACCAAAATTGGGTTTTTTGAGTGGTTGGGTGAAGGGAACCAAGAGAGAGAAGAGAGGAGAGAGGTGGGTGGTGTTCAGGGGCATCTTCACTACGAGTGTGGCAGCTTCAGGAGAGCTTCATTCTGTGGTTTCACATTTTATTCTGCCTTTGCCTGTATCATCTAAGAGTTTTTCTGCAAAATGCTGCAAATATCAGGGAGCTGGGGTGATAGCAGCACAGAGGAGTTACCATCTCACATGGGCATTAAAAATGTATAAGTAGTTTCAGAAGGAAGTTGCTTCCTCTGAGAAGCAAATCGTCCAGAATTCTGCTTGGTAGTTAGAGTCTTTTATCTCCAGAGAGAAAACTCAAAACTACTCAGTATACTATTGATTTTATTTTATTCTCTGGCTGTCGACCTGGATTCTACAAAGC
>JANHGL010025674.1:0-10459 GCA_024611195.1 Ceyx melanurus
GAAAGCGGCCGAGCTCCGTAGCTGCAAAGGTGTAAACACCCTGGAAAGCGAGGCGTGGGCAGCGGCGGTTGAGGTAAATTCATGCGCCGAGGGTATTTCCTACCTCTGACTCGTGGGATGCTGCTGGCATCGCGGTCCCTGCTGCCCCAGAGCCGCCCCTCGCCTGGGCGCGGGGGTTTCCTTATTTTAAACTCGCAGAAGAATCAGCACCAAGTTGCTCGGGTTTCATCCGTGGCTTAGAGGTTTGTGGAAAGGATGAGGTTATTGGAATATATTTCAAAACGGACGTGTGTTAATTCAAGTTTCTGCTCTGGGATCTGTGTAAAAACTCGGGAGGAGGTTTTCGGCTCATCTGTGAGGGGATGATGCAGGTTTCACGCTGATGAACTGAGCCTGGTTTCAAGGACAATCCAGGTGTGACTTGTATCTCCAGCACCAGTAAAAGAGCAGAAAATAGAAGCCTGAGTCAAGCCATCAATAGCACCTGGAAGTTTTTAGGTATCTCGGTGTCCATAGGGCTGTGATTTATTTTTTTTTTATCCCCAGTAAATCCACTTTTTCCCAGACAACCACTAAAGAGTGAGCAAAGCATCACTTGAAATGCAGGCAGCTTAGCCTTCTGAGCCTGCAAAAGGTGTTATGAATATTGGTCTAGTCCTAGATGCATTTTGGCAGCTTGGTATTAGGTGCTTTAAACACTTAGGTGAGATTTCATGATTTTCAGCATTTGGCTGGAGTGTTGGTTGGGTGTAAATTCTATTCTTAGTACATAATATAGGTCTCTGAACCTGCTTTCTGTGTCTACTGCAGGGTAAACTAAATTGAAATATCCTTTTATGGATATTGCCCTAATTTCTTGTAAGCTGAAGACTGTGGATGCTGGAGGCTAAAGGTAGGTTAAGCAACAGGAATGTCTGGTGGAACAAAGACCAATGGAGGTAAAATAGCAATGGAATCATTTATTAATATATTTTCCCAATCTGGGGTATTAAATTAGGAGATTACATTAACCCCTTGTCATATCTAAAGGAAAAAAAAGTAGCAGATACAGAAACAATTAAATGGATAAACTGAATACTGAATAGGTGCTGTGCTAGAAATAATGAGATTTCACAGTTTTGTACAGATTCACAGCAATTTCACACTGAATGTACAAACCTCCTTTTACCTCTGTGTGTGTATATATATACCTGTCAAGCTAAATGTTTTAAATTTCAGCCCTTTCTGAGTCATGTATCTGTAAAATGTTTTGCTTTTTAAAGCATTGTCTTAACATTCTGAATTAGTCAACTTTTCCAAAACTTGAAATTCAGCCTCCAACTTTCCATTTGCAGCAAAAGGAAACTATTTTTACTGATTTTTCAAACCATTGCTGAGAAAGTTTTAATGGAAACATTGTTATCTCTGGGCATAATTATGGAGAAGGAAATTTGGGTGAATATATACATTCATACACAAACAACTACGTGCACAAATTGAGTGTTGCACTGGTTTTGTGCTCTACTGTCAGAAGTGACACCACTCAAAATTGAGTATAATTTAAGAATGTGAGCATACAGAACCCTTTTTTTCATAGACATGGGTGTACCTGCAGGAGAAATTTGACCTGGCTATCCACATTGTTGCTTGAATATGGCATCTGCTTCTCTTGCTAATCATAGCCTGAATATATGCTTTACATCTCTGGTGCTTGCTCACTCCTCTCTGTGGAAAGCATGATTCCATCAGTGCTGTCATGAAGTGGAAGGATTTAGCAGTCTGCATCTGGTGTGTTTGGGAAGGCTTTCACAGATGATTTACAGCACTTGTAACAAACAGCTATTTCATATTTTCATTCCCCAGCTTAACAGCATTCTTATTTGGAACGGGAAGTTTCTTAACAAAAAAACTTTGCCTTTGATTAAACAGAGAAGAACTTCTTCCAAAGAGTGAGAGCTCAAAAAAGCATCTCTGCAAGTTGACAGTTTCCAGACTGTTCTCTCTAGTAGCTGTCAACTACTTTGCTGTGTAGCTGTAGCTGCAAGACTAAATTAGATACAGGTGCAGCCTAAAGAGAAGAAGGCAGCATCTCTGCCTCCTTGTAGTCAGTTCTGCACAAGAACAGAGCAGACAGCTGAGATGAAATCCTGTCTTCATCTCAAGTTTGTAGGAGATCTCCTACTGAATGCAGTGAGGGCTGAATTTCACCCAAACGTTTTGGCTGAATTACAATAAGAAGTAAATCAGTCTTCATTTATTGATAAATCTGTGGCTAGAGGGTAGGTCTAACATTAAACTCCTTTTTAACTATACACAGAAAATATGAAGAGGCAAAAAAGAAGTCTTATTAGGAAATCATTCCATTCCCTAGTGGGGTGGGTTCCATCTGGTGACCCTAACACAGAAAGTCAAATCACAGACCCAGGCCTTGCCTACCAATAATTTTCATTCCTGAGATCAAGAGGTTCATTTTGGGTCTTTTATTCAGCCAGGCAAAATTAGATTCATTGGTTTAAAATGTAAAGTTGTGGGGTTTTTTCACATTATTGGTAGCCACTGATGGTTTACTTTAGAGACTAGATGTAGAGAGGCTCTGGCTTGTTTGCTTCTGCTGTGTATCACTTTTGAACAAATTTAAATACTGATTGCCATGGAGCAACTCTATTTCACTGTAATGAGTCTTTGGAATACCAGAAGGTGCTTCTCTTGTACAGAATTGATTGGAAACAATATAAATCACATAAAAATTGAAATGTGCAGCTGTTCCTTTGTTGACTTGAACCCTAAATTAGTCCCCTATTTTAAAACTGTGAAAGTTCTAATGTAAACTGACTTACTGTTAAACTGGCTTTCATATTTTCTTTCTTTACATCTAATGATTATTAGAGTAGCCACTTCTTCCTCTGCACTATTATAAAATAGGCAAGAGTCAAAGCTAGATTTTGTTCAACAAACTGTGTTTAAAATAGATTTTTCCACCCCAGAAGAATGTATAATTACTGCCTTTTTAGCTAAGGGTTGAAAGGTTTTTTGTTCTCTGCTTGTATGACAACTCCTTGCAAGAAATTAACATGCACTCCATTAGCTTTCTTAGTATCTGCTCAGACCCTTCTGTGTTATCCTGTGTTTTTGCATTGTTACACTGAACTAGAACAAGTAAGGACAAAGTCATTGATTTTTGTTAGAAATAATGACATGGAAGTAAGGAGGTTCTTGCCATCTGATTGCTCACTGGGAGTTTGACCTAACAGCCTCTAGCTGCTTGGAAATACATTTTTTGAAGATCATTATTACAGCCATAAAACTGGTATAGTTTAGTTTGGTTGGTTTTTTGTGTGGTTTTTTTTTTTTCCAAAGATATATAGAAGGTAAGAAAAACAAGTACTCTGCTGAGTGCTACTGCATATTCACATTTGTATGTGTGCTACAATATAAATGCTCAGAGAGTATAAAGGCTGTAAGTGATGGCATCTGTAATTTCTTATGGCAAACTCCATCTGTTTCCAGTACTTTGTAACTCCACCATTCTTTAATAATTTGAGCAGAAATTTCTCATGCTGAATTTCTGCCTCAGGCTGAACATTTCTTTTGAAAACTTGAACAAAAATAGCTTAGCCACTTTTCAGAAAAGAAAAAAAAAAAAAGTTGTTTTACTCAGGAGCAGCTCTAACCCTTATGTGACTGGCAAGGCTACACAACAGAGCAGCCACATCACATGAGGGAAATGCTGAGGGGAGAGCAAAGAAGACTGAACCTCCATTTTGCCTAATAAATCTGCATCTGGTTTTACCCACATGAAGACAGTTCTTAAACTTGGAGTTTCACTGTTCCTGAGCTTCAGAACCAAGGCTAGAATTCTGCTAAGAGACTCAATTCAGGTTTCAGAAAGATGCTTTGTGATGATCACAATTTTTTGCTCAATCATGAGCAAAAATGAGCAAAAAATTCTGACTTCTGTGTGAAGTCTCACCTAGGATAGAACTGCACCAATTGAGCCAAGCTTCCCACTCTTCCTTCAAGGTCAGGGAGCCCTACAGTCAAAGAAATGCACTCTCATGTGCTTTCAGTGTTCCTCCTTTCCCCAGGCTGAGGAAACAGAGGGATGAGTTAGAAAATGGTGAATTAAGCACAAGGAAACCAAATGGGAACTGGGAGTGCAGGGTGTAGGCTGAGGGTAAAAAGCTTCATGAACAAAAGTGATGAAGAATCAGGTTAAGCCAGGCTCTGAAAGCACCAATACTACTATATTTTGCAAGTCCTGGATGCCACTGGAACTCCTAATATTCTGTTGCTGACCAAAATAGTTGTGGAACCCACTGAAAATACCCTGACCTGGTTAGGTCACAGTGTTAGTCTGAGTGGTAGTGAGATCTCTGCTGGCTTGCTCATGCTTCAGTGGACTCTGGGGCAGGAGGGTTGTTTCTCTCTTCATTTTCTGTAATTAATTTCACTCTTGAAAACTACAACATAATTCAGTATGCTAATATGATTAGTGATTTCAGAATGGCATAAAGTCAAATATTCAAGAATTAAATACAGAAATGGTATTGTTAGGCTATTGAAATTGAACTACTGTTGCTATGAGAATTTCCATAGAAAATTAATTCTATTATCAGAAGCTGATTTCATTGGCTTCACAGATAATCATAGCCTGATAAAGCCTAGTGTGCATTAACAATATGTAGGAGCTAAGGGAATTAGGGAGTATATCAGGAAGAGAGAGGTAGAAAATCCATGCATCAAGATCCTGTTCCTCGTGTCACAGAGGACAGCACCTTGGAGGTGACTGTTTCAATTTGAAGAGCTGAGGAATGTGTGTTTTGGAATTATAGAATTTTATAGGTTGGAAAAGAACTTTAAGTTCATCAAGCCCAACCATTAACCCAGCCCTGCAAAGTCCACCACTAAACCATGTCCCTACACACCACATCTACAGCTCTTTCTAAATACCTGCAGGGATGGTGACCCAACCACTTCCCTGGGCAGCCTGTTCCAATGCTTGACAAGCCTTGCAGTTAAGAGATTTTTCCTTGACAAGCCTTTCAGTGATTTTTCCTTATGTCCAACCCCAACCTCCCCTGGCACAGCTTGAGGTTGTTTCTTCTTGTCCTATCACTTGTCACTTGGGAGAAGAGACTGCCCCCACATCACTATGTCGAGGTAGTTGAAGGGAGTGGTAAGGTCTGCTGTGAGCATCCTTTGCTCCAGGCTAAATGACCCCAGCTCAGAAGACTTGTGCTCTAGACCCTTCACCAGCTTCATTGCCCTTTGGACATGGTCCAGCATCTCAGTGTCCTTCTGTAGTGAGGGGCCCAAAACTGGCCAGTGTTTGAGCTAAGGCCTCACCAGTGCTGAGTACAGGGGGACAATCCCTTCCCTGGCCTCTTGGCCACTTCCCCAGTCCTGCTGACCACGCTGTTTCTGACATAAATGAATCACCAGTGTAGGGTATTAGCTCATCTGTGGTTTATTTGATTTAACTGTACTTGCATTAAGCATATGTTCATTGGCAAAGATTTCTGATGTCCTTCCCTGTGTCCTTTGTGGTTGTCATGATTCTCTAAAACAACTCATTTGTTCTTCACCCACCCCGACACTGATGTAAAATATCTGGTGAATAAACTTCACTAGTTCATGTTTAGTGTTTTACTTTATAGCTGGAGTGAGCTGCAGCTGTACACAAAGCTGGTTGGGAGAGTGGGTGGGTAGTATCTGGGTAAAATATAACAGTTGTATCCCAGTCTCATGTTCCCATGCCCTAAAACTTTTCCAGGCTCAGCCCACAACTCAAAGGCAGCCACAAAATTTTAGTAGAGCTGTTACGTTAAAAGCTAAGCCAAGTATCTCACCAAAGATTTTCTGAAATCTTCATCCATTTTTCATGTTGAAATGGTAGGTTTCCTTTTTTCTTAAGCTATAAACACCTTAGCATTTCCTAACCTGTGTGTCTTGATGGATTGCATTTTGCTGTCTGCAGAACATTGCCCAGAATGAAGGGTCACTGGCAGCATGTGGTGGTGACACAACCATCACCAGTAAAATGCCAATTTCCTGAAGACAGGAACCCTACCCCCTTCTAACTCATTGTCATCCCTGTTAAGTGCAGGCTAATTCCATGTATCACAAAGGTTATTTAAATTTCAGTAAGTGGTAAGGCAATTGTACAAACTTGGGTTTGCTGTTAACCAACAAAATTTAACTTTCCTCTATCTGCGGAACTTGCAACATGAGTTCAGTAGGGCCTGAGGCCATTTGTGGGGCTTACACAATCCCAGAAGTTGAAAAATACTTATTGCCTCATTCCTGAACTTTTGAACTCTCTGTAGGCATTACTTTCACCAAAAAAAAAAAATCATCAACCTGCCTGGCTGGCCACGGGGCATTGCTGTGGGTGACACACGGTGCAGGACTGAGCCCAGAAGGAAGGCTGAGGTGAGCACCCATGTTCCATTTAGACACTAATATCCTAAATCCTTGCTTAAGGGAGCTGCCAGTGAATCCCCTGCTGGCATATGTTCTGGGGCTGCCTACCAGGAGAGTTCATAATCAGCAGCCTGACCCCTTGACCTTGTCAATGTAAATAAAATAGACCCAAATGGTGCCTTCTGTGCTGTCATCTGTGGGCAGAGGCGTTGTGGCCTGCACGTCACCACTGCCTTAGCTTTGCACCAACTCCAAATGAAAACCTTCCCAGGCTTTGCATTCACTGAAGTGCAGATGTAAAATAGCTCTAAAATGACCTGGGATGAGAGATGAAATCCCACACAGAGTTGGGATTGTATTTGTTCGTTCTATAAATTAGAACGAACAAGATGGTTTTTTTGAGAGTTCTAAAAAGTTGCTTAAATCTATATTTACAGAATGACCTTTTAAGTAATTTAAGAGAATTTAAGATGACTTTTTAAGCTAATTTAAGAAATAAAAAAGAACCAAACCAGCCGTCATGGGGCCATAATGGGATTTTCTTTCTAAAATAAAAGACCTTGAAAATGTTTGATATTCATTTCTCATAAAGTCCATGTGTGAAGTGAAGTACAATCTTTACTTTGTCAGGACCAGACAAATTAACACAAGTCCTCTGGGGAAACTCCAACTTGATTAGAATTCTCTTTGTGTCTTCAGTACAGCAGCTTTGTCTTTTACAAACTAGAGAAAGACAAACCTTAATACAAGCTGATTGTTGTTTGAGATATTTGTTTTGCTTTTCTGTTATGTTCGGATGAAACAGTTCAAATTGAAAAGTAGAAACGTTAACTGCACTGAGTGAGGATAGATTCCAAGAGGAGAGGCAGGAGATTGGAAAACTTATTTCTTTTTAGGTCAGCCAGCATTTCAGCTTGTGTGAATATGCAGCTTGCTTTTCACCTGCTCTCTTTGACGTACTGTATCTAACTGCATCATTTTATCAGGCAGTCAGTCTGGGAAGATTCAATTTTATGACAAGTGGAAGAAATGTGAAAATGGTAATTATGAGGAGATTAAAGCAATGCAGTACGTGTTTAGTTCATACATTAGGAGGTGGTATTTTTTTTGTTCTTTTTGAGTGGCAGTAGGGTTTTAGCTCCTTAAAATAAACACCCTTTTAAAGCCCCCAGTGGAGCCTTTTAAATAATAAAATATCTCAAATTCATCTGAACATATTTTCAGAATTGAAATACCATAGCTGTCTGTGTTGGAAGGAGTTACCCAGCCCATCTCGACTTTCACTTGCTGTCCTGAACAATGGTCCTCTGCTGTCCTATTATCTTAAATGGATTAATCTTCTGAGAATGCTTAAATGGGATTGTGGAGCTTTCATTTACCCTTTGAACACTATTCTTCTCCATTCACAATTCCTTTCTCAGTGTTCAGCATTAGTTTTGTCTGAAGGTCAATTTAAGGACATCTTAAAAGCCTCGCCTTCATTTCTACTTGTGTTTTCTTACTCCATAGTATGCTGAAGTAGTTCAAGAGCACTGCAAAGCATCTCAGATGCAGTTTTGTCTTCAAAAGCTGAGAATTTAAGAGCTTAACCCAGTTTGTATGCAACTAGTCAGTCATCCTTTGATTTCAAAGAAGAAGTAGAGTTATTCAGGTGGGTAGGCGTTAGCAGAATTAGTCCATGCAGAACAATAAAGGAGTTCATAGGAGTGAGGAATTTCTTTTTAAGACTTGAGTGTGCTTGGCCTTGATTTATACTGCACAAAGAGTGGCTGACAGCCCCACCACTGTTATGTTGCATGGCATGGAAGCCTGTAGTGCAGTAGGTAACAAGGGGGGAGGTACCAATACCCTCTTTGTCATTCTAAATTAGCACCTGAATTCTGTTCTTAGGAAGACATATGAAAGGGAAGTGGGGATAGATACAAACACTTCACAGCCAGTGCAAAATGAATCAATATCTGCCATGTGAGTGAGGCAACACACCCAAGTAAAAGCACACTAGCTCAGGAGCTCACAACACAGAAACTTATATAATGAGTTTCACTGTTACCATTCTTCATTATTATTCCCATTAGTACTAAAAGGGGTTTGAAGAAGAGAAGGTGTGAGTCCAGTGAACAAGGACCAAATAAATGCCACGTCCCAAACAGTTAGGAAGTGCAGCTCGCAGCATTTATCTAACTTCAGATTTAATTGTGCAGCTAATTGCTTAATTACAACAGAATCTATTTAATGTCCTACTTGAACAGCAGTGCCATCTGGAATGAGCAGGAAAGGCAAGAAAATCAACAGTACAATTTGAATGTATTCACGGGAAAAAAACTTGTGATCTCTAAGAGATGTGCCCTTTCAGACACAGCAGAGCCACTGGTCATGAGCTCTTCCTTCTTCAGATCTGCATTTGTAAACCTGAAACCTTTCCTCTGCCTCTAAAATACTGCAGTCACAAAGGCTTTTGGCAGCCCATGCTAATACTAATAATACTCTGCAACTGCTGTCAGTTCTTATTACCTCCTTCCGTTCCCACCTTCTGCTTGCTGAGTCCACTTCTTTGGCTGCTCTGCTTTTTGTAGCATAAGGTCTTCAGGGCAGGAAATAGCCTTTTTGTTGTGGTTTATAGGTGTTAAACACAGAATCACTCTGATCCACCATAGAAACTCTGAAGACTGTAATACAGCTATTACAAATAAACCTAGGATGGATTCTGTGTTTGCTATAATTAAATACTTTTTTTTTTCTCTAAATTACAGTGTTCCTTTGAAAAAGAAGAGTGATCCATATCTTTTAGCCATCAAACACTAGAATGTATCTATGTTGCTGAAAGATTATACTTGCTGGAGGCTTAGAAAAGGCATTCCATATTTGTGACATGATTTAACTGTGCTTAGCTTTACTTTTCACCAGGTCCTAATTTAGACCACCAAAGAGGCTGCTTGACACAGACCTCCATTCTGAGCCAGTCCCTGAATTGATTTGGGAGGCAGAAGAATGACTGAAAACCAATATAGTATAATTCTATTTCTTTACAGTGAGAAGAGGATCCAGAATACTTTGCATAAATTTTAGCCCAGACAGCTGATACCTGAGGCAACAGGAACAAATATAAACTGGAAAGATGCAGTCATGGGGGATGGCAGAGAGGCATGGCTCTGTAGAGATTGTTCAGTTATATTCTAACATTGTAGCCACGCAGTACAACTGGAGGAAAAAAAAAGAAAATAAAGATTCTGCAGACACACAGAAGGGGTAATCCACTAGAGGGAGTCAGACTGAAGAAACCAGTGCACTGAAATCACCAAAAAAATGGGAAGTGAAGAAATAGGAAGACTGTGTTCAATTAAACATAGTAATCCACACTTTTTTTATATATATAATGAGTAGTTTACTCGGCATTCTTCCTTCTCTTACTTTCTTATCAGTATCAGGAAATCTAGATTTTCATTTTCATTTCTTGCTAAGCGTGTTACCCCTGGCAAAACGTTCCACTAAAAATATGACATCTGTATTTTACAAACCCTATTTCTTGGTGCTGTAAAGAGTTCTCATTATTAACAAGTCCATGTGAAAGAGCCATCAGTTGGATTCCTGCTGTTTCTTGACAGACAGAACGTGTAGTGCAGAATCTGTTTAATGATAGCAGGATTTCAGGTTGCTTTCATAGCTCCAGGAGTTTGTAAACAATCATTTATCAAATTCTAATTCAACAAGATTGGCCAACATACAAATTCTTTCTAACAAATAGGCAAAAGAAAGGCATTTAGTACAAGACTAAAAGACTTGTCCAGAGGAGGGCCACAAAGATGATCAGAGGCTGAAACAGCTCTGCTATGAGGACAGGATGAGGGAGCTGGGGTTGTTCAGCCTGGAGAAGAGAAGGCTCCAGGGAGACCTTAGAGTACCTTCCAGTACTTGAAGGGGCTCCAGGAAGGCTGGAGAGGGGCTGTTTCTGAGGGCCTGGAGTGAAAGGGCAAGGGGTAATGGGTTTAAATGAGAGAAGAGTAGATTTAGACTGGATCTCAGGAAGAAGTTCTTTCCCTTGAGGGTGGTGGCTCAGTGG
>JANHGL010025674.1:10559-22565 GCA_024611195.1 Ceyx melanurus
GGGTGTCCCTGCTCCCTGCAGGGGGGCTGCACTAGATGCCCTTTGGAGGTCCCTTCCAGCCCTAACCATTCTATGACTCTATGATTCTAAGACTGCCCAACACATAAAGTTGTGGTGCACTGACCCTGTCTAGCCAGTACCCACATGGCTGCTTGTTCATTCCCTCTGTCATGCAAGAACAGGGTGAGTGGCTGTGTGGGTGTCTGGCTGTTGGCTGGAATCAACCCACTGCAGTCTTTTCAGACCCAGTGCAAAAGTCTTCCTCATCTCAACAAAGTTCTTGATGCTTTATTTTGTGACAGTTTGTATCTCAGATTGCTCTAACAAATAGAAAGTTACTACTAAAAAAAAAAAAAAATCAAATAGAAATTACTCATCTAAATTTGAGCAGTTAACAGAAGGTCCAGCTTAGAAAAAAACAAACAAACAAACAAAATAAACCAGACACCCTGAAAGGGCAAATCAGCTTTACCTAAGGCAGTTCTCAGTGTTCAGAATTGTTCTCTTGAAACACATATTTCTTGCTAATAGGAACTCTGCTTCCTTATTTCAGTTCTGAATGGGTTACTTCAGACACCCAAAGGCAGGTGAGATGAAGCCAACTAACTACTTACATCTTAGATTTTAATTGCTCCTTTTTGTATGCCTTTTGAAACCTCTTTGGTGGAGTCAATAGACATGTCCTATATTCTAGTTCAGTTTTATCACCCTTTATTCCAGAAATAAAGATTATCCCCCATTTTTGCTTTTATATTCTTACTATTTTTTTCTGTGTTCTGGCACTGTTTAAAATAAAATGTATTCCTTTCTTCACTACCAGCTATTAATTATATTAGCTGTAGCCTGCTGTACTGATTAAACTGTAGGCTGAGCAAGCTGAGCAAAAGAAGTAGCAGCTAAAACTTAATCTGTGACCTGAGCTAAATTTTCTCATGCTTCATATGCTTCCTTCCCCATTTCATTGCTCATCACCATATGTAGCCCAAAGTATTTGCACTCTTTTTTTCTTTGCTGATCAAAAGGATATCTTTTGTTGAGGAATGGAAGGAAAACTTTTTCTTTCTTGTTAGGGCAAGATACAGATACTGTCCCACTTCTACTCAGTGAAATCTTAATTTTAAAAGTCTGTCTTGTTGTTTGTAACTCTTTTACACCTTTTACTTTCATTGTGGTTTTTGGCACAGCTTGAAGTCCTTACATTTTGAAAAACTGAAGCTGTTCTCAGGAGAAGGAGTTTGGCAAAACCACTGAATGACTAAATATTCTCTCCTGTATCTTATACCTGTCATTCTTCCTTCCTCCTCTCTTTCATCCTTCCTTTGTTCCATCCCCCTTTCCTCCTTCATTCATTCTCTCCTTCATTCTCTCCCAGACCTTTTAATCCATCATCATTTTTAACAGATATTTCACACACAACCACCTAACTTCTTATTCTTCTACTTCTCTTTATACCAGCTTTGTTTCTCCTGCTGGACTGTATTCCCATTGCTACTCATGCATTGCACATTAGAAATCCCACATCCAAATCTAGTCAATTGAAGTTAGAGTCAAAATTTTGCTTGAGGGCAGCTCTCCATCCCAATTTACTGACATCAACAGCAGACCTTTCCCTGCCTAAGCCAACCACTCTGTCCTAACTCATTTTGAGACTCAGCTTCTGAAACTTTTAACCTGAAAGGCAGGAAGTTACTGGTAAACAAGCCCTTGTTTTGCAGTCCCTCATGGATAACACCCACTTGAATGAAGTTGCCATCTGTTGTTTTCTTGGATCGTATCAGAAAAAGTGAAATAAACTGGAAGAGAGAGGGGTGAAAAGACAGATGCAAGTGGAAAATAATGTTTGGAAATTTACTGTTGAGGTTCTACAAAGCATGAGAAGGACATGGATTGGTTTATGTTAGGTCTGGCAAAGACTTGCTGGGGCAATATGGGTGATGCACTGACCACCAAAAGGTGGCTGGAGTATAAAGCAAGCTCCCTGGCTGCCAGAGGTTGTCAGAGAGGTGGTGGAGTCCCCATCCCTGCAGACATTCAGAGTCAGGCTTGATGAGGATCTAAGCAACCTGATCTGGTTGAGGATGTCCCTGCTCACTGCAGGGGGTTTGGACTAGATGACCTTAGAGGGCCTTTCCAACCCTATAATTGTTCTTTATTTATTTTTCTCATAGTTTTCTAGGCATAAATGGACTGAATGTTGGCAGTGGGAAGTGGGACCAAACTCATCCTTTAGGCCACAGCAAGAAGGACAAAGTAGAAGAGCAGTTAGAGTCAGTAACTTGTGGGCTTAATGATGGGAACAAAAGTGTGACATTCCCAGTTGCAAAGCTGAATCTGAATGAGGAATCCAGCCTGTATCTTACAACCTCTCTCCAGTTACAAGACAGGAAAAGAGACAAAAAGTTGAGGTGTAGGCTTATGGTCAGAAGTTTCATCAGTTTAGCCATACCATATGTATTTTCACTTAAAGCTACATAAATGTAAGTTTAAAATAAAGTGATTTAGGATTCAAAACCAAATAATTCTGTCAATTCTGTTGGTGAAATGTTTTATCCCCATTAAAAAAGCATAGCTTGCTCTGTTTTCCTCCCTTCAGCTATCAATGAACCTGTAATATATAATGGTCTGTTTATTTTATGTGCAATACTGCATAACACCCAAAGTTGGTCTGTGTTACAGAAAGTACATTTCCCTAAAATATTTTCAGAGAAGTTTTATTAGCAAATGCTTCATCCAGCTGTTATATCTTGTTATGTACAGGAAGAGAAAAACTAACCCAGAGTTAGTTCTTCTGCTGGCTTCTGATTTTCAGCAAACAATTAATATACCAGTAATCTTTATTGTTGTTATAGGATGCTAGGCATGTCTGTAAGTAGTATTTAAATATGATTCTCTGAAGCTGAAACAGTTTTACTGACCCAGTGATACAAGCATTTCCTGAAAAAGAAGGACAAATTTCTTGTATTTTGTTAATATTTGACAGCACTGATCTTAAACCAGTAGCAACATGGCACTGATTTGCAAGACAGATTTTAAAGGTTGAAATGATGTATTGTTGTAGCCCACATAAACTTGTTTACTGAGCAACAATTATATAATAAATTACATTTTAAACTAAAAATAGACCCCATTGTCCTTATTTCAGTCATAGAATTAAGCAGAGTAAAAAAGGAGAGAGGCTCCTGCATACGAGCTCCCAGCTGGCAAGGCTTTGTGGCCATGCACTGAGGTTTGCTTAGCTTTGGAGCAGGAGATCCACAGAAGACAACTCTTGGAGTCCTTTTTTGGGTTGCTTTGGAATCCTCTAAGGACTGTGTTTTGCCCTCAGTGCTTCTTTTGGAGAAAAACCCCAGAAAAAAACGAAACCAGAAGAAAAATTTCCTAACTAATCTTCACAGAAGGGACAAAGCTCACTGAGATACTGAAAGCTTTTGAAAGTTCATTCCAGTATTTGCAATTGCATTCCAGTTTCTGCAGAGACAATGGGAAGCTTTGGCCTGACATCTACTTGGTGTTACTCAGCAGGAGCATCTTGTCTCTGCATTTGCAGTGCATGAAGTCAAATCTGTGCATAAACCTTTGCAGAATAATCCTTAGTCTGAGGTCATATGTCTGACTGTGTCTGAGAGCTCACTCACTAAAATAATCGGATTAATAATGTTGGAAAGACATAAGTAGTATTTTCAGCAACAGACTCCACCTGTTTGTGATAATTTTCCTCCTTTCTCAGGCCAGAAGGAGATCCTTTTGCACCAACTATAGCCAAAAAAGAGCCCTTCAACCTTTCTATCACCCACAAAAACTAAAGCATATAGCAGAGCCCAGATTGATTGAGATTAAAAAATAGGCATCTCAGTAAAATAAAACAGTGGGCTCAATCTTCTTGTCTAAGGAAAAGTTTGATTTCTCTTGATCATAATTTCTAATTCCCATTACGTGGAACAGCGATTTAGTGACAGAGAAATCTTCCAACAGAGAAAGGTGTAAGAAATTCCCATGATCAGAAATTCAGGCTAACTTAGTCAGACAGTGGAACAACTTATTAAGATTGTATTTTTAAACCTTTTAACCTTTTGATCAGTTTTTTTGTGACTCTTTACTGGACAGTTACAGTGTTGAGGCTGGCCACTCTATCACAGTGGCAGCTGCACCAGTGTCAGATAATAGTTTGCTATTACATGGTAAAGATTGTGTCCACCCTTACTAAGAGGATCAGGCTGAGAGCATATGTTCAGTCTCTAGCTTCCATGACCTCAGATGCTTTGCTTTGTTCTTCCAAGTGTTCTTTTGTACATGGCTGCCCTAAAATTCCCATGGTTAGCTTACCAAACAATTGAGAGGGCTCAATGTCACCTGTATTCTGAATTATTTGCCATTCCTGCAACCCTTGTATCATCTGGAAAGGGAGTACAGTGTGCTTGTTTGCTTTGGCATTACACTGATAACACTGCAGAATAAAAGCAAATCCCTTTAGGACCTAATAAAGCAACCCTCTAATGACAATAAGGCACCTTCCAATTAGTGGATTTTTAAACCACTGATTATTATCTTAATTTATACTTGCTCTAACATTCTCAGTTACCTTGCCAAGAGGTGCTAGATGAGGTTCCTTACAGAATATGCACACATATCCACATTTACTCTGTGAGCTTCTGGTTTAAAGACTGCATCCCACACTACTTCTAGCCATTGCCTTGTTTCCTACTGTAGTCTCCCTAGAAATGTGTGAGAGTGTTAGAGACTTGGTTTCATACTCACCTGGTTCTTCCTAAGATCCTGTTTCTGTGACCTCCTGGCAAAAGGTTCTCTGTGATGCAAGGTAAAAAACAGTTTCCCATGGACTTTGCTTCTGAAAAGCAGTTTTAAAACTTTAAAATTAAAAAACAGTCCAGACTTTGTGGACTGGAGACAAAATATAAATGGAAATGGAAAGTATCCCTAATCTATGTAATTTGGGTAATATTCAAGTTAAATACATAACAGAATCACAGAATAAATATGGTTGGAAAGGACCTCCTAGATCACTGAGTCTAACCAATTAAAAAAACCAAACCAAACCAAACAACTACAAAAAAAACACCAAAAAAAGCAAAAAAAAAACCCAACAAAAAAACCCCACAAACATTCCTACTCTTAGAGCATGTCCTGAAGCACCTTGTCAGTTCCTTTCTTACATGCCTCCAGGGTTGGTGATTCAACCAGCTCCCCAGGCAGGCTGTTCCAGGGCCTCACCACTCTCTCTGTACAGAATTTCTTCCTAATACCCAATTTAAACCTCCCCTGCTGCAACTTCAGGCCATTGCCCCTGGTTCTGTCATTAGTAATTAAGGAGAAGAGGCTGCACCCACCTCTCTACAACCTCCTTTCAGGTAGCCCCCCTTTGGCCTCCTCTTCTCCAAACTAAACATGCCCAGCTCCCTCAGCCTCTCCTCCATAATGTATGTGTATCCAGTCTCTCAATCATACAGCACTAGTATAAGGTGGAAAAAAGCAGGTTTTAGACCAGTTCTATCAAATACTTTAATAATAAATACTGTGTATTTTGACAATGTAAGGTGTGCCACAGACATGCCACCTAGACCTCCTCAGGGTCCAGGTTTCCCTACTGACAGAACAGGATAATATCTGCATGGTTTATTTTTTACTTGTACAAAATATTCCCTTCTTTCTCCATCTTCTATGTAACTAGAATCTGGCATTTTCACTAAAACTTGGTGGGTAAGGGCTCTAAAATGATCTTGGCACCTCTTTGAATGCCACCTAACTTTACACTGTCATACAGTTGTAAGAATCATCTTTTTTCGTGTATTTATGAACAACTAAAACTACTTGCCTGCTCATGATCTGCATGATCTGCATTATTCCATTTACATTAGCTCCCTCCTTCATGTTTCCTTTTCCTAATCTCTTCCCAGCATTGCATTTACAGCCCAGGTGAAGTTGTTGATTAGTTGCCCATGTAAAAAAAAAAAATTAGATTGGTCATGGAAAAGTGAAGTGCCATGAAAGCTTTTTGCCTAGTGCTTTCCCAAGTAGACTGTAAAATACTCAGTTCTGCTAATAATTGACTTTCAGTCTCAGAATTCTGTTCCATATTACTGCATGGATTTGCTTTAAATCCTTTAAAACCCATTCCTGTAGTTAATAAAATAAACTATAAAATAAACTATAAAATAAACCTGTTCTTTCTATAAATGCCTATAAAATAAAAACCTGGAAATCACATTTTAGATGGATATTTATATAAAAAAATATATATTTTTAGTGAAGGCTGGTCCATCCTATTCTGAGCTGCTTCTAATATTTTGAAATCTGGGGTGGGGTGTTTTTTTTGCAGTAAAAAGTACAATCACTTTGTGTGTAGACACTGTAGCTATGACAGGGGAAGTTTTAAGAAGTATGCTGACAGAGGAGTAGCAGTGCACAATAATGCCAAATTATACCACCTACATTGTACCACTTGACACATGAAAGATATTTTTGTAACATCCTGGTGCATAATAGGTTGCAGTTTCTTCCCTTCCTCTCTCCCTTGAGATCCACAGTTTTTCTGGAGGGATGTCAGCCCTAGCCAAAAATATGAACAAAGAGACAAAACTTCAGTCGTGCAGCACAAATGTATCTAGATTGCTTTTATTCTCCTGCTTGAGAAAAGCAACTTTCTCTCCTAAAAAACATTCTCTCTTCCAAAGGGCTTTCATTCTATTTCTCTGTCAAACAACCTGATATATTATAGATTCAGCAAGTCAGGAAGGGAGTTGTGGAAGTACCTTAGTTGGTGTTACTCTAAAAAAGAAATCCTGCCAACATGAACCGATGAAAAGCAACCATAGTATTTGTGGGAACAATCTCAAAGGCCACTAATTCTGTTTAATTTTAGTCTTTAGTAAGATGGGACAATCCTTATTGACAACTGGTTGACTTGCATTTCTCCCAAAATTGGAATGGAATTCCAGCTTCTCTGAAAGAATGAAAAAATATACTTTGGGTCAAATCAAATATGTAGTCAGGGAAGAATAAAAAATAATTTAAATATGTTAAGAATGGTTCAATGCAAGTGGTGTATTCAGGCTTTTTCCAAACAAGATGTTAATTATCATCTCACGGGGCTTATGTTCTAAAGGGAAAATGTGCTTAGGGAAAGCAACAGGTGTTACAAAAGAGTTTATGTGGAATTTTTCTTCTAGGTGATCTAGGTGACAACACAGTGCTGTGTGGCATTGAGGAATATTTGACTGGCATGAAAATGATGAGTTTTGACAACACATTGCCATTGAATTAAGGTGTTATATTCAATTAATGGAAGGAAATATATGTTATTCTCCACACTTCCCTCAGTCTACAGAGATACTGCAAAGAACACTAAGAGGTTTACAAAAAGAAATTAAATAGACTGCACTTCTTGAAATTAGCTGCCATCTTTATTTATTATTTGTCAAATAACATCACATTTGACAACCTATAATGGCAGGGGATGCACAATAGGACTATTGCTATTTGTGCTCCCCTCTCCTCCTGCACACAGGAGAGACTGCAACTTCAATTAATGGCTTCCATTCAAGGATATGAGTGTGTCATGCAGGCCACTTAATTATATCAAGCTGGCCAATGACCATGGCTTGGAGGGGATGAAAATGCATTCTGTATGCCTGAAAGGCAACAGATGGATTTACTGACTTCAGATGCAGTCAGGGGCCACAGAGTGACATTTATTCCTCAAGAACCAGAAACAGCAGAATTCTCTAATCTGCATATCTGTGCACTAATGCAGCAGATTGTAACTGAAAGGTTTAACCTCCTGATGTACTTGCTTTAACATAAAGCAGCTACTATTGTGTTCAGTGTTTATGTTTCTACCCTGCTGATGAGATATTTTGCAATTTTATTTTCAATTATTACTTTTTATGAAAAAAAAACCACCAAAAATGAATTCAGAATGTGTTCTATATTTAAAGTTACTCACTTGCAATTCTTCTTCACCTCAATGAACTTCTTATTTCCTTCAGGAAGAAAACCTAAGAATTGAGTCCACCCGAGGTTGTGTTCAAGATGTGGATGTCATGTACAGCAAAACCTAGGTATAAGCAAAGAAAAAGCAGAATGTAATAAATAAGATTGGACAGACCATTATCCATCAAAAAGTTGTCTGGTGTGACACCTCTGCTGCCTTTCATGTCTCTCTGATTTTCTTCTCTCTTGAACAAATAAAAATTGGTATAATAACTTCACTTGTTTTTCCTGTAGTTTCTGGGCTCACACACCTCTACTGTATTTTTCTAAACTACTTTTCTAGCTTTCTTCAAATTGAGGTACTTTTAAAGTTTCATTTTATCACTCTGCAGCTCTTTCCCACCTTGTTTTTTTCCCAAAAAAAAGTAATTCTCTCCTTTGTACTAAAATTTTAAATCCTTTATTTCCTTGAGCTTGCAGAATAACCATGATCTAACAGAAGTAAACAAATGAACCACCTCACCCTTAGGACTGAGCATAAACTATTTGCACTGCATTTTATGGATGCCTAAAAATTACTGTGCAGTACCATAATCCATGCATGAAGTGCTAATTTCAGTTTCATTGCCTTCCACGGAGCTGAAGAAATTACACTTGTAGTCTGATGATTGTAAGAGTGGGAAAGATTGTGTCTTGCTTCCCAGTTATTTCTGTCTTCACTTGCTTACTGGCAAAGGAACTGATGTGGTTGAGTGAATTAGAAAGCTGTATGTGAAAAAAGAAACCTATAGACTCTTCTTTGCTGAGAGGAAGGCTACACAGAGGCACAAAGAGCACACCACCAGCTGTCCATATATATCTATGTGGACAGCACCATCACTGTTGGGTAAACATGCTCCTCTGCTCAGCTTCTGTCCTCCCTTCCCTACAACTAGCCTTAGTAGATTCCCATTTGCTTCTTCCCTCTGAAATGTCATCTCCTTCCTGCTGCTCAGTTCCACCAACATACCTCTCCTCATTACTGCCACTTCCCTTCCCATAGGGGATAAATAGAGCTGAGTAACTGCATGCCTTGCCCACTTCTACGATGCAGTTGCAGTGCCCTGTGATAACTCTTGCTGGCCCAGGCATTGATTTTGCCCTGGAGAATTCAAAACCACTGCCTATGTGGAAGCAGGAGGGAAAATGAAAGGAGATGCCCCCCTGCCCAAGTAGAGAAGGTGATTTCTAAAGTCTGCACTCTTACATCAAAGCAGGGGTTGGTGTGATGGGGCTAATCTGCTTTCCAAGCACACCTATGGCACGAATCAGCTCGGAGCTGCTGACTGAGGTCTTGGACTTCTGCTTTCTACACTCAGCAGGAGAGCTGATGAAAAAAAGAAAAGGAAGCTTGATACACCCTGGAGGGAAAGTGAGCTGATAAAATCAGTAATGTAGTACCTTTCTTCTGCTGTTTGTCCTCATTTCATTTGCTAAGCAAGAATTTTTCTGGGTCCATGTGGTGCCTTAATTTAAAAATATTCCTTTTTTTTTTTTCTTTTTGGCAGCCACAGCTTCCTCAGCTTCAACAATTCAACATGTAAAATTGCTATCAGCACTAGGCAGGCTCCACATGCTTTTACCCCATGAACTCAGAGGGAGATGATCTTATCCCTGCAACTGCAGATTACTAAGGCTCTCCAAGAAAATGGAGGCTGCAAACACATGTGGATAACCTTTTCAGACAGGTCCACTTCAAAGGATTGGTGTCTGAGATAGGAAGATGCAAGTAAGTGACATGTTTGATCTCATAGTAAACAACCAGCTTACAAAAGTAGTTAAAAAAAAAAAAAAATCATAATCATCTTACATAATCATCTGCAGAGCCCTGTTGGCAGACTCATTCAGTAATACCAGGTAGAAAACAAAGGCTTGAGGCAAAACTGGCAGCTCATCTTCTTTGCTCTGAGGAGCCTCCCTCTCTCAAAGGCACTGGACTTTGAGAAGTGTGGTAGGGCTCAACCCCCACACCCCAGAAGGTGTGAGTAAGGGCTCCTTCAACCTTCAACCAGCCAAACAGAAAGATTTCCACAATCAGAGCAGTGCCATAGGGCTCCTTTGAGCTATGATGCTATTTTTTTTCCCCATTAGCCTAGCAGGTTTTGGTTTGGGTTTTTTTTGTTGTTGTTGTTTTTGTTTTTTCCCTGTTTTAATAGTAAGGGAGGTTCCACAAAGTTCTGCATCTCAGTGTCATTTTGTCCCTAAAAAATGGTAACCCAGTGCATAACAGACTATCTGTATGTCTCTTGAGAAGAAGTCAAATACTGCAAGTTCTATTTATACACCTAGATGAATTGATGAAAGGGGCTAATGTATCCCAGATAGTTGGAATCATTAATTATTGCATCATTAATAGCAGCATCAATGCTTAGCTCACCTTTAGAATTCTGCCTTTCCAATGATTTCTCAAGCAGGGTGTATTTTCTTCCCTGTTCAAAGGGTTTGTGTGGTGCAATTTTTTTCTGCAGCCTGGTACTGGTAGGTGCCTACTCATGGAGGAAATGCAGAGCTGGCATTTGGACAAAGTCTCCCTCTTCCTGGGATCCATGCTGGATGACTAATTTCTCTGAAAGCAAGAAGGATGCTGGAAGGGATACTCACTGAAGAGCTTTGCTGCATGGGGAACAGGATTTTATACTTCCTCCACGAAAATAACTCCATCTAGTAGTTCAAAGGTGCATGGCTCATTCACAGATGTTGCTGATGTGTGGATCAAATTTTCTCTCCTATGGCAGATGTGAGGTTGATGCCACATGAGGCAGAAAAAAAGCTGGTAGCACCTCTAGGCTTGGCTTATGTAACACTTCCCACTGTTAGGGATACCAGGGCCCTGTTGGAAACACAGCAGGGAAACTCCTTAAAATAAAGATGATTATTTTGCTTGTCCCATGAAGATCTGCACACCACTGTGCCATACCAGAAGGGATCAGAGTCAACATGGTTTGTCAATGAATCCTCCTTCATGACTACTACCTGCTCTACTTTTAGTCCACATGGATTGGTAGTAAAGGGTAATGTGTCAAGTCCCTAAGGGTTACTACAAATGAAGACTATAAATAAATATCAAGTAGCTTCCCATCCAGTGAACAGCAAGTACCTGCAGTTGGAATGAATCAGGAGTTAAAAACAGGCCATAATGAGAGACTGGCTCAGACTGGGCATTTGCACAACAAGACCATATTGAGTTTGCACAGGCTGCCTTAATTTTGGCATTTCTCACTGCTATGACTGGTTCCTTTTGTAGCCTCAACATTCTTCTAAGGCACTGATTCCACTGTGTGCAATGCACAGCTCATATTAGGAACTTGTGCAGCTTATTTATGGAGGCACAGTCTGTCACTGGAAACATTGAATACCATGTGGGTTAAGGAATGTTAAAGAAGAGTCTCTTGAGGGACACATGGCTGGTATTCCCTGAAAAGCATCCTGAAGTATTTTTGGATATGTCTTTTCTCAATGTGGGATCAAAATAAAGGAAAAAAAAAATAAAAAGGAAGATGTATTCTATGTATTGTATGAGAGACTATATTCCGAAACTACATGAGAATGGGATCCTTTGGACCTCCCAGAGAAAGAAGAAAAATACCTTCAAACTTACTGCATGTTTTTTTTTAAGTGGTACTTTGAGGTGTCAACAAAATGATAGTCCAAAAACTACCCAGTCAAGTTGTGAATTTTGACTGGGCACACAACTGTTCTATTTACATAGAGGTTAATGCCTCTTCATAAAGACTTGAGCCTCTGTGGATTCACATGACAAAAGCCATGTGAAATTCAGCAGAACAGAAGGTGACACTCTCCTGTCTGAGACTGTTCCATGCCCTGAAACACTTTTTAAAAAAAATTAACTTTAAAAATGTAGAGAAATGAGATAGAATATGATTAGGCTTTCAGACTGGCAATTTAATCTACAGCTGTGAAGATCAGTGGTCTCATTCATAGATATTCATAGATATTCATAGATTCATAGATATTAGGGGTTGGAAGGGACCTAGAAGATCATCTAGTCCAACCCCCCTG